>JACXGM010002679.1:30663-45617 GCA_016801145.1 Umbra pygmaea | reverse complement strand
TCCCTCTCTCCCTCTCTCCCTCTCTCCCTCTCTCCCTCTCTCCCTCTCCCTCCCTCACACTCTCTCTCTCTCTCTCTCTCTCTCTCTCTCTCTCTCTCTCTCCTCTCTCTCCTCTCTCTCCTCTCGGATGGCATTCTGCTCCTGAAACCTGATGTCTGGGAGGGTAGGCAGATAAAAGGCGGTCAGAGCTGCATTTGTGTTGTGATCAAACCATCTAATATCTGTGACAGGTACAACACTAACAGTTACAAAACACAGAGAGCTTCTTTTCCTCAAAGCCTCTTTTCTCCCAGCATCTACAAACTGCCGATATGCAAATCAACAACAAGCAAGTTGGCCAGAGAGGGCATCTAGATAAAATGTCACATGCAGTGGTTTTAGGGACCAATGAGTCCCCTGGATAAGGTGTCATATGCAGTGGTTTTAGGGGCCAATGTGGCCCCTAGATAAGGTGTAACATGCAGATGGCTAAGGGGCCAGTGGGGCCTCTGGTTAATGTGTAACATGCAGTGGTTTTTATGGGCCAATGGGGACCCTGGTTAAGGTGTAACATGCAGTGATTTTTATTGGCCAATGGTTCCCCTGAATAAGGTGTCACATGCAGGGGTTTTATAGGCCAATGGGGCCCCTGGTTAAGGTGTAACATGCAGTGTTTTTTATGGGCCAATGGGTCCCCTGGTTAAGGTGTAACATGCAGTGGTTTTAGGGGCCAATGGGGACCCTGAATACAATTTCACACTCAGACATTCTATATTGTAATGTGCAATATTGGGGCCACCAGAGCCTATCTTTGATAGGGCAAATGTTATCCTATTACGTGCATTGGATACCACTTCTAACCATAGTGTCTTAAACCTGCACTTGTATTACCGTATATGGGCCTTGAGTGTGTATTGTGAAAGAAGGAATGAGTGAGGTGATATAGAGAGAGATGGAGAGAGAATGACAGCAGCATTGCGCACTGTATTCCACTGCTGGTTTGCTATTAAAGCTAAGCAGGGTCAGGCCTGGTTAGTCTCAGAATGGGAGACCAGGGCTGCTGGAAGTGGTGTTGGAGGGCCAGTAGGGGGCATTCTTCCCTCTGGTTAAAAGATAATTCCCAATGCCCCAGGGTAGTGATGGGGACATCTGCCCTGCGTAGTGTGCCGTCTTTCGGATGGGACGTTAAACGGGTGTCCTGACTCTCTGTGGTCACAAAACAAATCCCATGGCACAATTCGTAAGAGTAGGGGTGTTAACCCCGGTGTCAGGGCCAAATTGCCAAACAGGCCTCTCACTTCAATCATGGCCACCTAATAATCCACCTCCTTCCTAATTGGCATATATAAATACTCACCTCTTCACCTGATAGTTGATGTGTGGTGAGCGTTCTGGTGCAAAATAACTGCCGCGCATCACCCAAGTGGGTGCTACACATTGGTGGTGGATGAGGTGGGCTTTCCCCCTCACTGTGTAAAGCACTTTGGGTTCCTTGAGAAAGGCTGTATAAGTTGAATTAATTATTATTGTTATTAATGAAACAAAGAAAGTGATGGATAGTCAGAATTACAGACTGAGAGCGATTCACAGAATAGCAAAAATTGTCCTAACCAATCAGGAGAAAAAAGAAACTATTTGACACAATGAACCGAAAAGCAAAGCAAATTGTAAAAGCACATTGCCCCAAAGAGGGGTTAACCTGACCACTGAAACCTACCCAAGGTTAAGAAAAATCTTGGCTATGTAGTTGCATACTCAGTGAACATGGCCTCGCTACAGTGCATCCGGAAAGTATTCACAGCGCTTCACTTTTATCACAATTTGTTATGTTACACCCTTACTCCGAAATTGATTAAATACATTATTTCCCTCAAAAATCTAAAAACAATACCCCATAATGACAATGTGAAAGAAGTGTGCATGTCAGAGCACAATCCAAGCCATGAAGTCTAAGGGATTGTATGTAGACCTCAGAGACAGGAATGTATAGAGGCACAGATCCTACAGGGGAAGGGTACAGAAACATGTCTGCAGCATTGAAGGTCCCAATGAGCACAGTGGCCTCCATCATCTGTAAATGGAAGAAGATGAAATTACCAGGACTCTTCCTAGAGGTGGTCTGCCGGCCAAACTGAGCGATCGGGGGAGAAAAGCCTTAGTCATCGAGGTGACCAAGAACCCGATGGTCACTCTGTCAGAGCTCCAGATTTTCTCTGTGGAGAGAGGAGAACCTTCCAGAAGAACAACCATCTCTACAACACTCCACCAATCAGGCCTGTATGGTAGAGTGGCCAGATAGAAGCCACTCCTCAGTAAAAAGCACAAGAGCCTGCCTGGAGTTTGCCAAAAGGCACCAAAGGACTCAGAAAATGAGAAACAAAATTCTCTGGTCCGATGAAACAAAGATTGAACTCTATGGCCTGAATGGCAAGCGTCATCAATACCATCCCTACAGTGAAGCATGGTGGTGGCAGCATCATGCTCTGGGCATGTTTTTCAGCAGCAGGAACTGTGAGACTAGTCAGGATCGAGGGAAAGATGAATTCAGCAATGTACAGGGACATCCTTGCTGAAAACCTGCTCCAGAGCACTCTGGACCTCAGACTGGGGTGAAGGTTCAGCTTCCAACAGGACAACGACCCTAAGCAAACAGCCAAGATAACAAAGGAGTGGCTACAGGACAACTCTGTGAATGTCCTTGAGTGGCCCAACCAGAGCCCAGACTTGAACTCTGGAGATTTAAAAATGGCTGTCCACCGACGCTCCCAATCCAACCTCATGGAGCTTTAGAGGTCCTGCAAAGAAGAATGGGAGAAACTGCCCAAAAATTGTTGTTCCAAGCTTGTAGCATCATACTCAAAAAGACTTGAGGCTGTAATTGCTACCAAATTTGCTTTAACAAAGTATTGACCAGAGGCTGTGAACTTGTGCTTTTTTTGTTTTTTATTTTTAATAAATTTGCTAAGATTCCAAACACACCTCTTTCACATTGTCATTATAGGGTACTGTTTGTTGAATTTTGAGGGAAATAATGAATTTAATCAATTTCGGAATGAGGGTGTAACATAACAAAATGTGGAAAAAGTGAAGCGCTGTGAATACTTTCTGGATGCACTGTATCATGAGATCCTCCACAGGCAGAGCTGACAGAAGAAAGACCATGTGCACTTCCAAACCACCCGACAAATGTATGACAACACATTTCCCTCAGATCATACAGACCTACAAACAATTTGCAACCAAATCAAACATCGAAGATTTTTGGTGAAATAACGTTTCCCATTTGCTTTGGCCATTTTTTCCCCATGCCAATAAAACCGTTTCAATTTATTATTGAATAGTGAATGACAGAGCCAGAATGATGGGGAGACAGAGGGGTGAGACGACACTGAGATGGAAAGAAAAACGAGAGAGACAACAGCTTGGGTGAAAGCAACAGGTATAAAGTGCTGTCGGCCGCTCAGTCGTGGAATGAAAGAGACGATTCATCTGAAAGACTCGTCAGGCCTGCAGAAAAGCTCCCAAACCAAAGATCTCAAAGTGCCTTTCATCCACAAGTGACTTTCACTTTTAACAATCACGTTGTCAGTGACAAAGCTGGCAGTTTTTTTTTGAAGAGGAGCATTGTGTTTGTTTGTTTTCCCTTCCATGTTTCTTTTCTCTACTGATCATCTGAATCGCTGCTATTAGGAAAAATTGCGAGCACTCTTTATCCAACCATCTTGTCTCAATTGCAGAATTTGGATGGAGCCTGCATCCAGTCAGTCAGCCTGGTTCTGGATGAAGACCCCCGGACGGAGATCACCATGAGCCACTTAGGAGAGGTGTTCATGGCTGGACAGTACCGCATCTCACTGCCCTATTCAGACGGTATTGAAACAGTATTAATACTATCACACAGCTATCACATTACCATGTGGATGGAGAAATACTGTACAGATAACAAACCGGGGAGGTGAGACGTGAAGTGAGACAGAGAGAGAAGGAAAAAGAGAAAGTGAGAGAGAACGAGAGATATAGATTTAGATAGAGACAGATGGACTTATTGACTGTGGGCTCTTTGAGTTTGTTTTCAACCTCACATTCAGTATGATGATTCATTGTCCAACCAGAGCCTTGTTCTTTCACAGCTTCGCGTCTGATGCTGGTGCGCTCAGTGAGGTGTGTTGAATGACACTTGGCAGGATTTCATCAGTGACAGACTGAAACCGGGGCACTGTTAAAAGTTGTATTATGCGGCACTACAAAATGTATGAATCCCTGACTTGGTTTCCAAGTTCATGAGCGTTTTGATTTCCTTCAGTATCTGACTGAGTAGGAGGGTTTGTTATACAGAGAAGCAAAAACTATTTGAAACGTAGGCTAAACCATGTCACAACATTTGCACAGTAATAATGAGCTGTGTCACCTTCCAGTTATCTATTACTTATTGATGACATACTGGAGTTAATTATACACTACTCAGTGGCGTCAAACCGGGGGGAAAAGGGGTACTAAGTAAATAGGGCCCTAACGTGTGGAAGGGCCCTCAAATGTGAGAATGAAGAGGGGAGGGGCCCTCAGAGACAGCCTATGTACATGGCACACAATTTCATGATACGCCACTGGCTGTATAATAATCTGAGTGCTTCGAAATTCTGACACCAGGCTGGGCCGTATTTGTTCCAACTTATCCCTCTGTGTGTGTGTTTCTACTAGAGGTTTTCCAGATCCAGGAGCTGTCGTCCATGT
Source organism: Umbra pygmaea (assembly GCA_016801145.1). Taxonomy (NCBI): domain Eukaryota; kingdom Metazoa; phylum Chordata; class Actinopteri; order Esociformes; family Umbridae; genus Umbra; species Umbra pygmaea. The sequence continues at coordinate 40,907 of JACXGM010002679.1, read as the reverse complement.
TCCTCCAGGTGCGTACTGCCCCGGGGCTCCATCTGCAGTACAGCTGGAGAGAGTTCCGCCTCTACCTGCAGGTAAATAAAAACGCCCCACCATTGTGCCATTAAGCAAGGCTCTTAACCTGTCTACTTAGTCTGTAGGGGGCAGTGCTGCAGTTAAATTATGGCTTTCTTTCTGCAGGTAGATGAGTTATGGAAGGGCAACACGGTTGGGCTATGTGGGACCTTCAACGGGAACATCCAGGATGACTTTCTGTAAGTGTTTCTCTGGCTGTTTGTGGAAGAAAAGTAGCCATCAAGTAGTTATGTAAAGCATCCTTGTCTCCCTAAATCACCTTCTTAAGTGTGTTAAAGATCAGCAGAGCGGAGGCTAGGAATGAATAACACAAGGCCAGATAACGTGCACATTTTCCCGCTCAGACGCACACTCATCCTTTCGACTCGACCCTCCCATCATATTTCTGTCTCATTTTTCCCGTCTCTCTTTTAGTCTTGACCCTCTCCCTCCCCTCTCTGTCAGCTTTCTCGCTCCATTTCTACGCTCGGTCTCCCTGACTTCCTGTAAGTGTGTCTGTCTGACCTCTGACCCCTCAGCCCCTCCGGGCAGCTCTCAGACTCTTTGTGGCTCTCTATCGCTGGCACGGTCCTCGACCGGGCACTCTGGGAGAGAGACGAGAGGATACTCCCGTTTCAGGCCAAGCCTGGAAGAAGGAGGGAGGGCAGGGAGGGGTATCGGCAGCGGCGCTCCCTCTCTCATCTGGGTAATGGTCAGGCAGACTGAGGGAGGACCAAGAAGCAGCTCGTCTTCTCCACTAGACTGGACACTGACCATCCAACCAGATGGAGTCGTACAAAACAGCTACCAGTCTACTCTCACCCCTAGTTTTTTCTTGTCTTTTTCCTCTCTCTCCTCTCTATCTCTCTCTCTTTCTCTCTCGCTTTCTCTCTTACTCTCTTTCTCTCCATCTTTGTCTCTCTCTGTCTCTCTCTCTCTCTACTCTTTGTACTGTAAATGGACCCCGACCAGCGTCGGCCTGATGAAAGGTTAGCTCACTCTAACTGCCCCTCTTACTGGTAACAGATGAGTGGCCAAGTGTAATGGATGGATGCGGTCGGACATGTTTGAAGCCGTAATGGAATAGGGGAAATGAAACGCTCCGTGTCATCACAGGCGTACACCGTAAATGCTGGATGTTTCGTGACGACAGCGAATTTGTGAAAGAGTTCACTTTCCCTTGCAATTTGGAACTCCTCTGCCCCGAAACTCAATGTACTCATTGCCATGCAAGATTTAGTTCTGGGGTTTGAGCTGAGAGAAATGCTGAGGCGGTCAACCTGTGATGTTGTGACCTCCCTGACCTCCAGGTCTCCCTCCGGTATGATCGAAAGCACCCCCCACCTGTTTGGGAACGCCTGGAAGGTGTCATCGGCCTGTGTCCCTAGTCACGGTGTTCCCCAAATGGACCCATGTGACACCCACCAACAAGCAGGTACTTTCCCCTAGTCCAGTGTGTTTGAAAATGTCACCACGCAGTGAAGTCTTAGGCTCCTTCTTCACGATTAAAATCGCGAAGAAGGAGCCTAAAAAGCACATAAGAAGAATTGATCCAATCTGTTTTAAACAGTATGTTTCCTTTGTGTTTTGGATCTGTCTAGTCCATCTTCTCCTAACCATCCTATCCCCCTTTTCGTCTCTCTTCGTCCTACCCTGCCCCGTGGCCATAGCGTCCTACGCCTCTGAGATGTGTGACATTCTGAACCAGGATCTGTTCTCAGCCTGTCATGAGTACCTCAGCCCTGTAGCGTTCCACCAGCAATGTCGGTCAGACACGTGTAAGTGTGGCCAGCCCTGCCTCTGCTCAGCCCTGGCTCACTACGCTCGCCACTGCAGGAAGTACTCTGTCATCATTGAGTTCAGAGCCAGCGTACCCGACTGTGGTGAGTGTCCTGACTAATGGCTTGTGCGATAACTGATAGATACTGTTTAACCATTGCAGTTAATTTTACAGTAATATGCAGTACACACAAGAAAAAAAGATCCGGTGAAGATGACGTATATGAAGTATAACCAATAGTTGACATCTGAATGTTATGATCATAAAGAACTAATTGGCTGTGTGTTCATCTGTATTCATCCTCATTGGCTGTGTGTTCATCTGTATTCATCCTCATTGGCTGTGTGTTCATCTGTATTCATCCTCATTGGCTGTGTGTTCATCTGTATTCATCCTCATTGGCTGTGTGTTCATCTGTATTCATTCTCATTGGCTGTGTGTTCATCTGTATTCATTCTCATTGGCTGTGTGTTCATCTGTATTCTTCCTCATTGGCTGTGTTCATCTGTATTCATCCTCATTGGCTGTGTTCATCTGTACTCATTCTCATTGGCTGTGTGTTTATCTGTATTTATCCTCATTGGCTGTGTTCATCTGTACTCATTCTCATTGGCTGTGTGCTCATCTGTATTCATCTTCATTGGCTGTGTTCATCTGTACTCATCCTCATTGGCTGTGTGTTCATCTGTATTCATCCTCATTGGCTGTGTTCATCTGTATTCATCCTCATTGGCTGTGTGTTCATCTGTATTCATCCTCATTGGCTGTGTGTTCATCTGTATTCATCCTCATTGGCTGTGTGTTCATCTGTATTCATCCTCATTGGCTGTGTTCATCTGTACTCATTCTCATTGGCTGTGTTCATCTGTACCCGTTCTCATTGGCTGTGTGTTCATCTGTATTCATCCTCATTGGCTGTGGGTTGATCTGTATTCATTGTCATTGGCTGTGTTCATCTGTATTCATCCTCATTGGCTGTTTGTTCATATGTATTCATCCTCATTGGCTGTGTGTCCATCTGCATCCATCCTCATTGGGTGTGTTCCCCCTGTGTTCATCCTCATTGGGTGTGTGTCTATCCGTATGCATCCTCATTGGCTGTGTGACCCTTTGTATCGATTCTCTGTAGCTGTGCCATGCCCGGACACCATGGAGTATGGCACCTGTGTGTCGTCATGCCAACGGCGTTGCTCTGCCCTGTCCACACAGCAGCACTGTGGGGAAGAATGTGAGGAAGGGTGTGTGTGTCCGTACGGAACCTTCTACAGCACCCGCACACACACCTGTGTGCCCAGGTAAGAGTGGTGCCAGGGCAAGCTTGAAGTGGCCCACCTCAGTGATTTACAAATGACCTACAAAAGATTCCAGGGAAGATACACCTGCCCATTCATCACCATGGTAGCATAGTCCAGTTAACATTTAATTAACATATTAATTAGGGTTATCCTTTCGTCAAGAAGGCTGATTGATTAGTTTTCTCATGCATTCATAGTAATAAACCTGACCATGCACCAAAACTGAGCTGACCAAAACAAGTCTTCCACAAAGTCGATATTAGTTTTGCTCTATTTTTAACACTCTCTGAGCGCATCCTCAATGTACCTTCCTCCCTAGATTGTTCCCTATGGTTGACGAGGACCCTAAGGGCTCTGACATATGGAATACTGAGCCATTGGTGGTGGGCAAAATTTACCTCAGTGAGATGGACTTTAATTCTCCTTGAATGTCCTGAGGTTTTTACATCCTACAGTGGCGGTGCTGCGCTGTTACTTACCTGCTGCTAGAGTTACATCAAGGAATGTGCCGTGAAACCCCCCCATTCATTACCAGTCAACCTGTGGACGACATAGATATCTGATAACCAGTGAGAAAGAATCCGTTATACAGAGTCTGATGTGTTACAATGGCCCTCCGCTGAACAGGCTCTTGCTGCTCCACACTCGACTTTGCAGCCATCTTAGATAAAAGGGAGAGATTGTTGATGTGAATTATCTGTTTAAAAAAGCATGACCATTTTGCTGAGATCATCAGTGTTTCTCTACAATCAATGAGAAAATCATGATCCTTCATAATATTCATACGGTTTCCTAAATAAAATGCTCAACTTGTAAGCTTTAAAAAGACAGTGTATGTTTTTGTTGTATTTCCTTGTCCTATATTGGTGTTTACATGCCTGTTTATACGGTATGTGTTTATTTGTGTACAGTTGCAATCAAAATTATTCAACCCCCATTGCAAATCTGGTTTGTCAAAATGTACAGACATTCAACTGTTTGCATTGAACTAATCGAACAAAAGCAATTGAAGATTTTACTTCTCCAGTCTCAAAGTTATTCAACCCTTTAATGGCAAGCATCTTTAGTATTTAGTAGAGCACCCATTTGCTAATATGACCTGCCGCAAATGAGATGCATAGTCAGCCACCAGCCTCTGGCAGCGTTCCTGAGGAATCTTAGCCCATTCCTTATGAGCAATGGCCTCCAGTTCAGTAATATTCTTGGGTTTTCGTGTTGCAACTGCCTTCTTCAAATCCCACTCTTCTCTTAATGTTTTGGACCATTCTTTTGACTTTGCCATGTTTCTTACACGCAGTCAAACATTACACTCAACAAACCCCTAGCCAGTTTGGGTATTTCATGTGTTCCAGCTCAGCACACCTGGAGCAGCTAATGAAGCCCTTGATTCGTTGCATCAGGTGTGCTTGAACCAACACCTGTTTTGCATATCTGTGCTGTTGTGAGGGATTCTTTTCAGGGGGTTAAATAATTTTGAGACTCTAGAAGTCATTCTAAGTTGCATTTTCAGTTGGATTTGGGGAAACCACTTGATGCATTCATTGTGTTGAGCTATTACAATTTCTTGTTTGATTTGTTCATTGCAAAAAGCTGAAAGTCTGTACATTTTGACGATTTTCTCGATTTGCAATGGTGGTTGAATAATTTTGCTTGCAACTGTATGAGTGTGCGTGTTTATGTGGTTGCCTTGCCCTATGTGTCTTCAGGAGAGAGTGTCCTTGTACCTTCCTGGGGGTAGAGTACACTCCAGGAGACGTGATCATGACATCAGCCGGTGTACAGTAAGACCCGCCTTATCATTTATCCTCAGCATCAATTAACCAGCAATGGTTTTCCTGTAATATAGCCACTTTCATTGTTTCATGATTGAAGAAAAGTATTGCTAATTAAAATACATTTTGTATTAATTTCATGTTCTGTTTACTACGCTTACACCGCTCTTATTCTAGGCTTTGCCATGACGGCAGACTGGTCTCTGTAAGCTCTTCTAGTGGTGAGTAAATTTAGGGGACAGATGCCTGAATTTAAGATTGTCTCAACATTATTGGAGCATGTTACAGATGTATCTACAGTTTTATTATCCTGATGTGGTATGGATTTTCCTGCTCACAAGGAAATTTATATTTTTCATGTATTCTTGTTTTAATAAATGCTTCTAATTTTTGTACTTTTCTCTAGTGTTTGAATTGATTTCTTTTAAAACATGTTTTATCAATGCCTACAATGAACTATAATCCACAAAACAATTTGCATGCCATTTTGCTGCTGTGTGAAACATTTTCTAAATAATATACAGAATACATGTATGTATATCCTTCAATATACAGTAGCTCAATCGCTTACAATATAGCATATATTATGTTTACATTTTAGTCATTTAGCAGACACTCTGGTCCAGAGTGACTTACATTAATTACAGGGACATTCTCCCTGGAGCAACTTAGGGGTATAAGTGCCTTGCCCAAGGACAGAATGATATTTATCACAGTCGTGAATCAGCCTTCCGACTACAAGTCTAACTAAGGTCCAGTTTTAGACACGAGACATACAGATTGCCAGGTCATAGCCCTTAGCTGGGATATATTGACAGTATACCACAGACCCCAAAGAGGCATTTTTGATAGTAGAAAGCAGGTAGTTACAATGTATTTGATGTCCTACAGTACCTGTTGTACTGTATATAATGTCATATTGGTCAGTTATTATTCAGGATTAGATGTCTGGTGTCATCCTCTGGCATTTTTACATGGAATTCTGTGAGAGAATTTATGTTGCCAACCACGTGTTGCAGCATGACATCATGAACATGATCTTCTGCTGAATGATTTACCTACCTGTACTGCCCCCTCCAGACAGGCAGTGTCCACTGGGACAGGTGTACGTTGACTGTGCCGAGGGGCTGGAGAGTGTCAACTTGGGCAGACCGGGCTGTGAACACACCTGTGAATCCCACCTGCTCAACCTCACTTGTTCAGCTCATGAACCATGCGTACCTGGCTGTGTGTGCCCCTCTGGGTGAGTCAACGTCCTGCACGCTACCTACACCACAGTGAACTGGGTATCAGTGATGACTCCAGCTGTCAAAACTCATTCTTCTTCCAATTATCACTATGTATTCTATTTTATATGACTTCTTACAATCTGCAAACAAATTGAAAAATAAATAATGTACAAATGTTTCCATATACAGTCAGGTCCGTTAATATTTAGACAATGACTAAGTTATGATTATTTTCAGATGTCTAACACAGCATATTAGAGGGTATACAGCTGTAATTTGAGGGTATTTACATCCAAATTGGCCGAACAGTGTACTAAATACAGAAGTCTGAGTTCTCCCCTTTTTATGGGGCCAGAGGTAATAGGACAATTGGCTGATCCACTGTTTCAAGGTGATATGTGTGTTATTCCCTCATAATTTAATTTACAAGTAAGCAGATGAACTGTCTAGATTTGACTTCATGTGTGGCATTTTAAATCTCTAGCGTTAACCATGTCCAAAGGGCGGTCACTGCCATTGATGCAAGCCAGCATTAGGCTTAAAAAGCAAAGCAACCCTAGCAGAGAGATAGCAAAACATTAGGTGTGGACAAATCAACTATTTTTGACGTTCGTAAAATTTCGAACCCACTGGTGAGCTCAGGAAGACCAAACAGACCAGAAAAACATGGATAACAACTGATTCTTTCACTGTTGTTGAAAATCCCTAAAATAAATCTTAAAATATTTGGCCTTATCAAGAACACTCTCCAGGAGTAATGCATATCTGTGTCTATAGTAAAGAGAAGACTTCACCGGAATAGATTTAGAGTGTTTACCACAAGATGTAAACCATTGGTAAACATAAAAAACCAGTAGACCATCTAAAAAACAACCTGTAAAGTTCTGGAACAACATCCTATGGACAGAAGAGACAGATCAACTTGTACAATGATGGGAAAATAAGAGTATGAAGAAGGGAAGAAACTGCTCATGATCCGAATGCATACCACCTCTGTGAAGCATGGTGGATGTAATGTTAAAGAATGGGTGTGAATGGCTGTCAATGCAGCTGCTTCCCTTTTATTTATTGATGATGTGATTGCTGATAAAAGCATCAGTATGAATTCTGGAGAGTTTAGGATTATATTATCTTCTCAGATTTAGCCAATTGCTTGGGGGGTCCACGCGGCATAGTGGGCTAAGTCGCTGCATTGCAGGACAGTCTACATCATGATATGGTAGTCAGTGGTTCGAGCCTGACTATGGGTTCTCTGACTTTCCTCGGACATCCAGCATGAGGTAGATCAAATTACCATAGCGCTGCCCGGGATTTGGGATGAATAACTTGAATTATCTACCTTGCCTCCAGCGACTACTATCGGGTGCTTGTAAATTCAATTGTGGAAGTATAGTTGGTGAGCGTAATCATCTCATACATGAGCTGAATAAAGGCTTCCATGTTGGATGAGCAGTGCGAAAAGAATTGGCGGCTCAGCGATTTGTTTTCCAACTTACAGTTACATATCATGTAGCTCCCGGTTAGCCTTTCCACACATGGGAACAGAAAATCAATGACTGACACCTCTCTCTAGTTTGGCCACCATTTATAAAGAGCAAAATAACTGGCTAATAGAACATGGCTGAACGTAATCATTAATCATCAGATCTAAAAGATACCAGCCTAACCTAACCTAAACTCTATCCTAGAAATGGCCAAACCAGAGAGAGGTGTCACATAACTTAAAGGGACTGTATATGTAAATAACATAAAACAACTAAACACTACAATGCAATGCATTGGATTAAAATACTAATAAACAGAAACACACATACATGAAACAAACCATATATTTAATGAGTCCATGTCTCATATCTTCATGCCAGCCCTCACTGTGTTGCACACGTGCACATCCTTTACCCTTCTGCTTCTGTCCAAGAAGTTGTGTAGCTGCCGATAGGTATATGTTGAGACTCAGTTTCATACAATATGTTACAAACTGAAGAATGTTTCTTTTATTTAACATGAAGTTGGATGGTTCCTCACTTGGGAAAAAGTACTATATATGGGCCAGGTAAAGGTAATTCATGGTTCAGTTGACTAGAAACAGACATTGCAAACCTAAGAAGAAATACAGAATGCCTGGTTAAAAAAACGTCCTCAAAGAACTTAAATTAAAGCAATCTGCATTTCACTGGAAGAAATGGCCCATCTACATTTCCTGGTTGCAAGCAAACCTCACATCCAGAATTAATAGTGATGGCTTCTTTTAATGAGTAACCACCAGAAGCAGCCATGATTTGATCTAAAAAACACCAGAGTATCTTTAAAAGCTGCCCCCCATTTTAAAACGCCCACAAGTCGAAAAGGAAGTAAAGCTCCTGTCAGGCCATTGTTTTTACAAAGTCACAGAAAATTAGGCCTACATCCCTTTCTACAGCTCAATTAAAGGACAAACATATCTACACGTGCTTAGTGGAACTGAGCAATCTGCTAAATAAAACTTGACTCATCGTTTGTAGATTAGCCCTTGAAGGTCTAAAAGGTTTTAGGTCCGCCTGGCATATAGTTGACTTTTTAGCCTCTAGAAAGGTCATACTTTGACCTACAGTTGAAGTGCCTTGTGGTTCTGGACTCAGCAGACCCATGGCTACAACATGGATGAATGAAATCCAACATCCTGGGTCATTGAATTTTATGTTTTATTAAATATTTATCCCAAAAAACTAAAGAACGTATGTATATTTTGTTGTTTTTTATGTGTAAAAGCATGTAAACTATAATGAATAAGGCTTTTTATTACTTATTTTCAAGCCCCCAGGGCTCTTGGACCAGTGTGCAAAGTTTGGAGCCCATACAAACAAGTCAACATCAAAATGCTATACTCATTTCTAACTAGATTTCTATACGTTTTTAAAACCCAGCTAAATTCCAACTCCAAAAATGGTTGTTTTATGCACGATGATGTCCTATGTTATTGAAAAAGTGGTTATTTTTTCATTTTCACTTCCTACTTCCTGTCTGTGATATTTTTTGTCACAAATAAAGACCATCTTCGGATTTGAGGCGCGATATATCCGGCTGTGAGTGACACACAGAGATGTGCCACCACCCATTATTTGCGTCTAATTCTCCCCTTTCCAACGCTACCAAGCTTTAGTTGCTAGCATGTACGGTTCATGAGATAATCGCGTTTGACGCTCTAGAGCGTCAATCGACCTAGCAGGGTTAAAGAGCTGTGTCAACAACCAATGATATCACCGGTTGAACTCTCCCAGCTCAAATATTTTTTAACACTATGTTGTGATGTGTAATTATGTCTTAAAATATAAAATTACTCATAATTATTCTGGGAGAAAAAAATAGTGCCTACTTTATAGATCAATGATTTAATGTTGATTACTTAAAGGTTAATAATGTAAAGGTAAATTATTGAAAGGTTCTGTGTATTCACTGTAGGTACTGAGATTCTCTGTCTGGCTGGCTAGTTACAGTCAATGCGTGAGTTGTAGTGGAACCACTGACCACATGTCCAGAGTGTGTGTTTCTGTTCGTATGTGCGTTTAAGGTCAGCAGCTCTGTGGAGTCTGGACTAGCAATGCCTTTGTCAAAATGCCCTCTGAGTAATAGTAGAGTTGGAAGCCATGGGTAATCATTCCACTTTTTTATATGTAACTCACACAGAACCTGTTGTTAACATCATCTTAACCCGTTTTATTTCTTGGAATGTTGTTGTGGGTGTGTGTTTACTGGACACTGAGGATGAATGTGGTTGTCTTTGTTTGTTTACTGGACACTGAGAATGAATGTTGTTGTCTTTGTTTGTTTACTGAACACTGAGGATGAATGTTGTTGTCTGTGTTTGTTTACTGAACACTGAGGATGAATGTTGTTGTGGGTGTTTGTTTACTGAACACTGAGGATGAATGTTGTTTTCTGTGTTTGTTTACTGAACAATGAGGATGAATGTTGTTTTCTGTGTTTGTTTACTGAACACTGAGGATGAATGTTGTTCTGGGTAATTGTGTCTACTGAACACTGAGGACGAATGTTGTTCTGGGTGTTTGTGTTTACTGAACACTGAGGATGAATGTTGTTGTGGGTGTTTGTTTACTGAACACTGAGGATGAATGTTGTT
>JACXGM010002679.1:0-30563 GCA_016801145.1 Umbra pygmaea | reverse complement strand
TTGTGTTTACTGAACACTGAGGATGAATGTTGTTGTGGGTATTTGTTTACTGAACACTGAGGATGAATGTTGTTGTGGGTGTGTGTTTACTGAACACTGAAGATGAATTTCATTGTCTGTGTTTGTTTACTGGACACTGAGGATGAATTTTGTTGTCTCTGTTTATTTACTGAACAATGAGGACAAATGTTGTTCTGGGTGTTTGTGTTTACTGAACACTGAAGATGAATGTCGTTGTCTGTGTTTGTTTACTGAACACTGAGGATGAATGTTGTTGTGGGTGGTTGGGTTTACTGAACACTGAGGATGAATGTTGTCGTCTGTGTTTGTTTACTGAACACTGAGGATGAATTTTGTTGTCTGTGTTTGTTTACTGAACACTGAGGACAAATGTTGTTCTGGGTGTTTGTGTTTACTGAACACTGAGGATGAATGTTGTTGTGGGTGTGTGTTTACTGAACACTGAAGATGAATGTTTTTGTCTGTGTTTGTTTACTGAACACTGAGGATGAATGTCGTTGTCTGTGTTTGTTTACTGGACACTGAGGATGAATGTTGTTGTCTGTGTATGTTTACTGAACACTGAGGATGAATGTTGTTGTCTGTGTTTGTTTACTGAACACTGAGGATGAATGTTGTTGTCTGTGTTTGTTTACTGAACACTGAGGATGAATGTTGTTGTCTGTGTTTGTTTTACTGAACACTGAGCATGAACGGTGCAGCTGTCCATTGCAGTCAGCAGAGCTGTTGCGGAAAGGTATAGATAATGAAAGGTATAGATAATGAAAGGTATAGATAATGTTTGTTAACGACATAGACTAGTGTAACATGGAGCTATTGTGCTGAATAATTTTCAGAAATAGATTTGGTTAAGGATCTTTCATCTGTGGCTGATCCTGATTTTGTAAGCAATCTTGATGAAGCCTTTATTGATCTCTTTAAGTACCCCTGAATGCTGCTCTTTAAATGGTGTTTCATGTTAATCTATGACCCCGGGACACCATCCTCATTACAACACCAGCCAACGTATGGTCAGATTAAAGCCAACTGATCCAGATAATAGACTGAATATAGAGCAGATTAATGTTACCCGATCCTGCTAATACCTGACAAAGGTTAAGTGGCTTTATTATAAAATGAAACCGAAGACTTCTACGTGTCACCCAGATGAGAACATTATTGTATTGTTGTCAAATAGTGTGTGGGTTCTTAGCTTATGTCACATCAATGTAGATTTGCATGGGTACATTTACACTTTGATGTGTTGAACACACAGTATGTCCAGCCATGTATCATCAGGGTTTTCCTTAATTCTGTGTGTTCATGCAGACTCCTGGGAAAATCCTAGAGTTGATGATCCTTGTCCCTGGAACTGTTCTCAACTGTTAGATCGGAAAAGGAGATAGGTGTCTACGTTACCTTACCATGACCTAGAAAACCAGATATCCTGCACTTCAAACCACCAGTTTATGTGTTCAGTGTGCACTGGATGAAGCCTAAAGGGAGATGCAGTAAATGGGAACTGACAGAGGGAAAAAAGTACTCTGTAGAACACCTTGAAGCCAGTTCCATTACGTTTTTCATTGCAACCCTCTAATCTGGGACTAATTTAGACCTGGTACGCCAGGTGAGTGCAATAAATAATAAGGTAGGACAGAAAACCAGCAGGCTCCAGATCTACTAACTGTTGAATACCCCTACTCTAAACCCTCTAAAGTTGTTGCTGGATGTTCTAAGTAGAGCCCTTGCTTAAAGCACACGTTTAAAAAACATGAAAAGACATTGAATAGAAGTTGAAAAGACGTCTTTTGTGCTCACTGGGCGTGGAACAAAAAATACTGTAGTTTTTCTTGAAATCATAAAGGTTCTACCCAATAACAAAAAGGTAAATGTTACAGGGACAACCTTTCTTTTTTGTCCAAACCGTGCAGACACAGCATGATGTTCTAAAGGGTTGAGGAATTCAAGTGTTCTGAGTGTCTTGCTGCTTTTCTGTTGTACCAGATATCCAGGATTGACCAATGAGGTGGGAAGGAACAGGAAACGGGGGATTGAACGGTAGGAGGTGTGTTTGGGATGAATTACCCATCGGAGATGTCAAGCAGTAGGAGAGGTGACTCATTGATTTCAGCAACACCTGAGCTCTGTGACCTTAACAAACATGACCTGAACGTCATGCCTTAATGTCGTGGATGTAATAAAGGTCTGGTCAGAAGTTTAAAGTTTGATAATATGGACACAAAGAACCATTGTACTCTGTGGTGGTATTGATTAGTCTAGCAGTAGTAAGATTTAACATGCCATTGAGGGTTTACCCTCGCAATTGTACCTTGTCCACAGATTAAATTCAGTTAAATACTGAATTAAATACTTGTTCATTAGCTTAATATTCAGTTTATTTGGTCTTGTTTTGCAGCCGCTATGGTTTTTGTCTCATTTCCACTAGAAGCCAACTGCATTTATTTTTCAGCACAAATACTTAGACAAAGTAGTTATTAGTTTGGTTGCTGACAGCAGAACCCGATAGTGCTTTTTTTGTAGAATTGCAGACTGTGTAAAAACAAAGATCACATGTTCTGTTTAAAGTAAAATCAACCTAAAGCCCCAAGGAGCATACAGGATTTAATACAGTCAGCCTACCAGTTTGTTCTTCTGTGTACTAAACAATTACAACATAATAGTTTTATCTAAAAAAAATTTTAAACTGATTGTCTCTATATTTTCTTCTGACTTTCTTCGCCCCTTCATTCTTGGGTATAAAGCTGTTTTTGTGAGTCGAGACATTCCACTCGTTATGAGTTTGTGTAATTTTGGCATTGATGCCTTGATCCAGCTCTCTTCTGTCTCCATTTGAGTAATTCGTTATTTTTTCTCTTTCTTATTTATGCAATATTATTATTATTATTATACAATTATTATCACTCCACCAATTCATTTCTGAACTCTTCCCAAGTTAACACATTAGTATTGTGTTGTTTAAAAATGAAAATTATTTGATTTCTTGATTTTCTTGAGTTCTGACAACACTGCATTTTTTTTGTTACTTTTACCAGTTGTCATTTTCTGCAAATAAATGCTCTGAATTAAATTAAATAAATTTAAATTAATATTTATATTTAGAATTTGGGAGAAATGTCAGTAGTTTTGGAACAAAAAAACCACATAGCTATTAATAGTAAAACCAGAGAAAAATCAGAATCATAAGATGTTCAATATGAAAACCATATATAAAGCTATATGTAAATCTATAGAATGGCATGCCATTGGTATACAGTCTCATATAGAGTATCACACGTTTCATACATCAGCATTTAGTCTTTTAACCAGTTTATAATGTATTTTAAATTGTGATAGCATTACCCACATTATTGTGTAGCACCCATACCCAATGCCGGTTCTTAACAGGTCCTGGGAAAACGATCCACTGCTGTAATTAACACTGTAGAATTCCCTTCTGGCATTACTTGGCTCCGTTTCTCTAATCCACAACTTGCCAATACTGCCAAAGATATCCTCACCTTGGTATTGGGAATTCCTTTGTGGAAATAAGATCCTCCTAAATAAAGATTGAAAGAGTAAAGCCGCTGGGCTATTGTGCCTACGTTGGGGAACAACGCACTAAAAGAATGTTAATATTAATGATTCATTAATATTAATGACTTAGGTCCAAAATAACAATGTCAGGACTGAATGACCTGATTCTTCCTTTAAGTGATTTAATGAGGAGTCTGGGAATTCATTTTTTTATTCAAGGTTTCAAGTAGGAATGGGTTTTATATTGACATAAATATTGATGATTATTATTTTTTTCAGTTCATTATTTTGTTTTGAATGTTTTTTTATAATCTGTAGTGTGAAATGGTCGACTTTTCTAGAGTATATTTAATCATACCAACCCTTTGTTCAGTTGTTACTGCTAGAATGTTCCATATACAGTACATCCCAGTATATGATTTTGATTTGCAGAATCACCATCACCTGTAAGCCAGTAGTATTTATTCATATCTATCGAACCACGGCTCTGTGAGACTGTATCATATAATGGATTATTCTGGAAGCTTTGATCAGGGTAATCGATCCAGTGGCTTGGCGGTCAGATAAAGAAACCTGTTAACACCACTTTATCTGCAGTGTAACTTTACACAGATGAACCTCCAGGTTTGTAGCCAGACCATTCAATGTGTCTCTTCATTGTCTGCTGGACCCAGGCTCAGTTCTCCCCCCTCACTCGCCGGTAGATATAACTGCCCTGCCGCCGTGATATTACAAGATTCTTATCGGCTCCGCCACTCAAACAGTGTGGAAACCTGATGGAACGGACCGGACAAAGACTGCTTCTCTCTATCTCTGAGAATCCTAATCATCTGGTTTTCTCATGTAGGAGTGTTGCTCCTTTTCATCCAGTTACCCATCATGAATCGTTCTCACATCCTGGCTGTAGTGGCTGTTACTGAACCCAGCCAGGCTCTGTCAATCTGGTCTCCTGCCACAATAGCAGGCCAATGATCTGGGGTGCAAGATGAACACAGTAAATAACTGATCTCTATCTCATTGGGTAAAAAGCTACAAGCAAATTTAACAAGCTAGATTGAGGGGTTCTTAGTGAATTCAATTAAAAAGTGTGTTGTTTCCGTGTGTTTGTTGTTTGTTTGTTTGTGTTTTTTTTTGTTTGTTTAACAAGCTTGCTGAAACACGGCGATGAGTGTTTTGAGGCGTCTGCGTGTCCCTGTCTCTGGAAGGGAAAAGAATACTATCCTGGAGACAAAGTCACATCCCCATGTCATCACTGGTAAGATTAAGAACAAATCATATATTGACTCTCATACAGCACATACAGAATATCAAACATTTTAGGAGTGAGAGGACGCATACAATCCTCAATTTGCCATGAATTTTCCAGTGACAGAAAAATGTGTTCACTCAGCAACCGCTAACAATGTGCTCTCGGAATGAAGACAAATCCTTGTGCTTGAAGCGATGAGACCTGTACAGATTGGACCTACAGTGAAACCATTCATCTGATATAAATAACCCTCCTTTATCTGTCAGAGAAAATCAACTCACAGTCTCTTGATTACAGAACCCGTCCTTGTAAGCAGGTCTTTCATTGGGCTGTCTCTCTCCCTGGCGGGTGAAATGTTCTCACAGTGATCTGTCTTTCTTATCCTTCTTTCTTCCCTCCACCCATTTTTTATTCCAGCAGTTAGCGAAGGAAAGATGAAAATAAAGATCTGTGTGATAGCCCAATGATAGATGGTCATTAAACATTTGGCAGTTGACCAGATTTATAGATTTCGGCAGACGATAATTGCTATCCTTCTGAACAAGAGGCTATCAGTTATGACAGAAAGTGCATGCATTAAGTGGTAGCGGTTAGCTGGCAGGTTGGTAGTGAACTGTACCTGTTGACGCCGTGTGTGTGTGTTTTAGTGTCTGCCAACATGGCACATTCCAGTGTGTGTTCCGTCCATGTCCATCAATGTGCACTGCCTACGGAGATCGCCACTACAGGACGTTCGACGGTCTTCTGTTTGACTACGTTGGACTGTGTAAAGTCTACTTAGTAAAGGTACAAGTGTGAATTATCCAAAATTCTACGTTGATGAAAGGATGTGATGTACTCTAAATACATCTGTGAATTCATTAGTAAAATGACCATAGCTGAAAGAGTTAATTAATAAAGTGGTTTACTGTTATGAGTACTTCATTGAGTAGTTTTTAATAGTTCAGTATGGTTTTGGCTTAGTTTCATTGTTGTGTATCTTCCCATTCCACCTACAGAGCAGTGGTGATCTGATGATGAGTGTGATGACGGAGAACGTGGACTGTTATGACAATGGCGTCATCTGCCGGAAATCTCTACTCATCAACATCGGCAGGTCTTTCATTGCTTTTGACGACGACAGTGGCAAACCAGTAAGTGTGTGTTCTTCAAACTGAACATTACTTGCTGGTTGGTTGCTGATGGCATGATTTACAATTTACTTTTGCCTCAGTGTTGATGATGGAAATGTGCAAGTTCTTCAGACTGTCATGAAGAGTGATCAGATGAATTGCAGGAATTGCAAAGTCCCTCTTTGCCCTGAAAATGAACTTACTCCCCAAAAACACATTTCCACTGCATTTCAGCCCTGCCACAAAAGGACCAGCTGCCATCATGTCAGAGATTGTCTTGTTAACACGGGTGAGCGTGTTGACAATAACAAGGCTGGAGATCACTCTGTCATGCTGATTGAGTGAGAACAACAGACTGGAAGCTTTAAAAGGAGGGTAGTGCTTGATATCGTTGTTCTCCCTCTGTCAACCATGGTCACCTGCAAGGAATAATGTGCCATCATCATTGCTTTGCATGAAAAGGGCTTTACAGGCAAGGATTTTTTTGCTAGTAAGATTGCACCTAAATCATCCATTTATTGGATCATCGGAACTTCAAGGAGAGAAGTTCAATTGTTGTGAAGAAGGTGCCAGGGCACCGAAGAAAGTACAGCAAACACTAGGACCGTCTTCTAAAGTTGATTCAGCTGCGGGATCGGGGCACCACCATTGCAAAGCTTGCTCAGGAATGGCAGCAGGCAGGTGTGAGTGTATCTGCACGCACATTGAGGCAAAGACTTTTGGAGGAAGGTCTGGTGTCAAGAAGGGCAGCAAAGAAGCCACTTCTCTGCAGGTAAACATCAGGGACAGACTGATATTCTGCAAAATGTACAGGGATTGGACTGCTGAGAACTGGGTTTAAGTCATTTTCTCTGATGAATCCCCTTTCTGATTGTTTGGGCCATCTGGAAATCCTTGTCCGAAGGAGACAAAGTGAGTGCTACCATCAATCCTGTGTCATGCCATCAGTAAAGCTGAGACCATTCATGCGTGGGGTTGCTTCTTAGCCAAGGGAGTGGACTCACTCACAATATTGCCTAAGAACACAGCCATGAATAAAGACTGGTACCAAAACATCCTCAGAGCGCAAATTCTCCCAACCATCCAAGAACAGTTTGGCGATGACCAATGCCTTTTACAGCATGATGGAGCACCTTGTCATAGGGCAAAAGCGATTTTTTTGCCTTATGATAAGGTGCTCCAACTAAGTCATCAAAATTTTGGGTCATTGGCCAGGAAACTCCCCAGAACTGAATCCCATTGAGAACTTGTGGTCGACCCTCATGAGGATTGCAGAGGTCTTGAAAAGAAGAGTGAACACTGCAAATATTGACTCTTTGCATAAACTTCATGTAATTGTCAACAAAATCCTTTGGCACTTATGGAATGCTTGTAATTATACTTCAGTATACCATAGTAACTACTGACAAAAAGATCTAAGAACACTGAAGCAGCAAACTTTGTAGAGACCAATACTTGTGACATTCTCAAATCTTTTGACCCCGACTTACAGTAAGCACAGTGACATAGAATTTGAACTATTTGCTATCTGTCAAAAATTAATCTGATGTCCCAGACGTGAGTTTTTTAAAATAAACTACAGGTATGTTGTTAAAGTTGTCCTTCATCTTGACCATCTGACCCTCACATCCTTTTCTATTCCCTCTGCTAAAACAAATCAAGTTGAATTAGGTTTAGCAATACTGCCTGTGGGCTGCTCCCACCACACCGCCCACCCCCCCGGCTAATCTTTACCTGTTCAGAACCGTCATCCGTAGTCTGTTCACTGTGCTCTTCTCTGTATTCTATCTTGACAGAACCCGTCCAGTGTAATCGACCGGAAGCAGGAATTGTACATATGGAGCGCTGGTTACTACACTGTGGTCCACGTTCCAGGGGAGGAGCTGACCGTTCTCTGGGACCGTAAAACCACTGTCCACATCCAGGCTGGACCGCGCTGGCAGGTCAGGCAGCACCGCTGTTAGCAGACCTGGGATCAGTTATATTTTAAATCAGTAAATCAACAAGTTCACTTTAATGTTTCCCCCATCGAAAAGGCATTAAAGAGCAACTAGCCCTTGAAATGAACTCATCTGATTGAAAGCAACATTGATTTTAATCTGAAACATTTATTATAGAGTCACAAAGTGACTCATAAAGTCTGTCCAAATCGGATTATTTGATCTCCAGAATGCCTATTTTCCCACAAATGTGGGACAAGCGTTTCCAGGGATGGCTATCCATCCACTGACACAGACAGCAAGAGATCTTCCAACAGATGAAACTTTGTTTATGCACCAAAACATTAAAATTATTTCTTATTTCAATATGGCAGTGAACACGTTATTGAGATGTACAATTTCTATCCAGACTAGTTAAATGGAAGAAGACCACTTGTTGGCATTTTTTGTTAATCTGGTAATCAAAGTTGCCATTTTAAAAGTAATTACAATACAGTTACATAGTGGAAAGATAATGTGAAAAAACATCAGGAGTTACACATTTTGAATAATGTTGTATCATTTTACTATCCTTTACTATTCCACAACCCTATTGTCATGTAGTTACATAGTAATGTTGGTGCAACTACAGTGTTGTTACTTCAGTTATTACTATGTTAGTTACATAGCAATTATGCAAATTCGACATTTTCCGCCCAGTCATATTCATCTTCTACAGCTGTTAATATTGATCTAAGACACAAGCGTTAATTTTCCTGTAGCTTGTACTGTAACTGCTTTATTGTCCTTTATTTAGCTTCAACAATCCACTCTGTAACACGTGCCCCTGTTTTCACGCAGCATCTAATAAATAATGGTTGTGGTGTTGATTATATCGGTGTGACTACCATGTGTTCAGGGCAAGCTGAGCGGTCTGTGTGGGAACTTCGACCTGCGAACGGTCAATGAGATGAGGACGCCGGAAAACATTGACTCTGCTACGCCTCAGGAGTTTGGGAACAGCTGGACAGCCGCTGAGGTGTGTGTGTGTGTGTGTGTGTCCATAACTGTGGATTTGTGAGCAAGCGTGTGTCTTTATGTGCGTGTGCATGCATTACGCAGCTGGGTTTAAAATGCAAAGTTGCTTTTGTGTGTGTGCGCGTGTGTGACTGTATGTTTGTGTATCTGTGCATCCATCAGTTTTGGCATCGTTCTAGTAGCAGTTGTGTGTGTTTTCAGTGTGTGAACAGCCCTGACATCAGACACCCCTGCAGCCTAAACCCCCTGCGGGAGCCGTTTGCTAAGAGGCAGTGTGGAGTCCTGCTCAGTGAGGTCTTCGAACTCTGCCACCCAGTGGTGAGTACTGAGAACTACATAAAAGAGATGGCTGAGATTGTGTCATGAGTGCGAGACTTGGTATGCATGGTATACAAGCATTGTTTAATCAGCAAACTTGACAAATGAGTCCTACATGAAGAATAGAGGAGGGGACTACACATGCACCCCTGAGTTGAGGAGACAAAGAACCCAGAAACACAGCCTTAAATCACCCCTGAAAAGAAAATCCATAGGAAACTAAATAAATGTATATCATAAACAGTTTTGTGCCTGCCATTGGATCCGAAATCAACTGAGAGGACAATTCGGGCGGTTCTACATCAGTTTGAAGTTGAAATACCACAAAGTCCAGAATTCAAGGCGAATTTAGTGCCCTCCCCCTTGTGAGTTGCTTCCAGTGACGTCGAATGTAACCTAAGCCTATTTTCTACTAGCTAGCAATACAGCGTAACGAGTAATATTTACAATGGATCGCAATATTGTCTGAGAGCTCTATGCCCTATCTTGCTTCAGTAGGTAGATTTACAAATTAAGCACTGGTTACAAGACCCCGACTGGCTGGCTTAACTGTTTTAAAATGCTTTCACTCCTTTGAAAATTAATCAAATGCACTTTCTATTTTAGAATTTAGTTTTTTTTACAGTGCTGAATAGAATGACAGACATCTGTCATAATCCACATTCTTTTCTCTTGTCATGTACAGATTTTTGGTTGTGAGTTTTAGGTAGAAATACATGTTCTGCCCCTAATTTTGGGTCAGTGTAGGGGAGGGTAATGTAATGAAATAGCATTTCCTATATCAAATGTTTTAATGTATAGGTAATAAGACATTTCACTGTATCACAAAATTGGTCATTACTTCTCACCAAGGCAATATTCTGTCACTTAATATTTTTATTTTAAGTTGCGCTCATCCAAGTATATACACAAACAAATCACAGGTAGATCATGCTAACCAGCTTCTTACCTCTACTAGTGCTATACCCTCTGGACCCGGCTGGTATATCCAGATAATTTCTGCATTGCTTTATTTCTGCCTCAAATGTATAGCTATGGATGCATATTACCATTCAATAATATTTAAATCGTCAAGCTCTTCAAGTATTTCAGCACTTAAACTAGCTATTGTAGAACAAAAACATTCCTCTCCAACTCTTTTTATTTATCTACGTATTTAACGGAAGAATGCAATACGTGATATTCTTGAAACCAGTAGGGAAGTTTTATTCTCCAATCAACTCGATTCAGGGGCGGGACAAATCAAGATCGGGAAGTCGAACGAACGCCTCCCCTGAATCTAGCCGTAGTTTTCAAATTATAACTTCTTCCAAAGAACGGGGGCCGAGTTGGGAATTAAAGAAAGTGTTTTTAGTGACTGTATGTCAGAAGCATGACCAGCACAATGATTTTGGGGTGTTTAGAGGTCTGGAGTGATCATTTAAACCACAATCTTATTGGTGACTGAACATTAGCCTCTCTGTCCTTCTTGTTCAGGTGGATGTCACCTGGTTCTACATGAACTGTCTGGCTGATACATGTGGTTGTAACCGCGGAGGAGACTGTGAGTGTTTCTGTACGAGCGTGGCGGCGTACGCCCATCGGTGCTGCCACCAGGGTGTCATCGTGGACTGGCGCTCTCCGTCGATCTGTCGTGAGTCTGGGGAAACGGGAGGATGTGTGGGTGTGCCAGAAGTTGTGTGTTTTAGCATTGGGCCAGTATCTGAAAGGTTGCTGGTTCAAATCCTCAAGCTGACAATGTTAAACATTTATTGTGCCTTTCAGCAAGGCCCTGAAACTGTAATTGCTTCTGTAAGTAGATCTGGGTCAGAGTTTTGTCACATGATTTCAGGGAAAATAGAAAACTGTACTAATTTACTTATTAACCAGTTTCCTAACTACACTTTCTATTTGTCTTTGCAGCCTACGATTGTGAATACTACAATAAAGGTAACCATTGTCTTTGCACTGTTTTTACCTCTCATAAAATCCAATAATTAATAAGAGACAATCACAATGTCTTTATGTATACTGGAGTATTCATTATCAAATACACTTTTAAGCCAGTTCCACTGCAAGCCTCTAATCTGGGACTTAATTATTAATTAATTATGGTAAACCAGGTGGGTCCAATTATTGATGAGGTAGAACAGAAGACCAGCAGCTCTGGAGCTTGTAGGGTAATGCTGGATTCACACCAGGCACGGCAAAAAAATAACAGTACGGCACCTTAACGCAGACACACTTGTACACCGCAATCAACATCGGAATCAATCTTCCGCATCTTCAAGATGGAGGACAACTTGGATTTTACTGTCCTCCTCCAGCAAGGCGACTAGCAGGAGCTTTTTCAGTTTAGTATTCATTGACAATAGTTTGTGTGTGAACTGAGCTGTCAAAGCTTTTCTTGCAATCCCATAAACCCATAGGTGAAAGCGACATATTAGCTCTTCCTCGGTGGTACATCAACTTCCGGTTCTGGTGCCGTATGGAAAAGCAGCATACAAGTTGGATAATTTCAACTCTTGCGACACACCCGATGCACCACATCCACATTTTGCCGGATTAGGCAGCTTTGCCACAGCGGTGCGCTTTGCATCTTAGTGAAATGAACGGACATCAGCTGCAATGCAAACCGGTTTGCCGTGCCTGGTGTGAATCCAGAATTACACTTATAAACCCCTGGGATGTCATGAA
Source organism: Umbra pygmaea (assembly GCA_016801145.1). NCBI lineage: Eukaryota > Metazoa > Chordata > Actinopteri > Esociformes > Umbridae > Umbra > Umbra pygmaea. The sequence continues at coordinate 18,717 of JACXGM010002679.1, read as the reverse complement.
CACAATTTGTAAGGCACTTTCACAATAGTTATATTTTAACCACAAGGGGGCGCAGTCTGTGCACTGATAAGCTACCAATTGTGGACACAGTATTTAAGAATTCCCTGTTCTTCTAGTTCTAAGTCTTCTTCTTCTCCTCCTCCTCTTCGTCTAGTTCTGGGTAAAGGTCCCTACAGGCTGGTAACTTACAGAGACCGAAGCACTGTCTTAGCTGCTAACCAGTACAGTGGTACAGTGTTCCCTAGGAAAGGAGACCCAACCATTGCTGGGGTCCTTTCGCTCTTCATGATGACCCCTGGCCTGAGCAGAGCACGTCCCCACGGTGAGCATTTAGGGCAATGTTCCCTTTAAAACCCACTCCACATCATTCTTTACTAATTCTCTACTTCATTCTGTTCCTCTAGCCTCGATTATATCTGGTTCCAAAAAATGCATTTTTCCTTCTGATATTTTAACACTTCTAAGGTCTGATCACAACCACACACATTCACATCTAATTTAATTAGCTGAATGTGTAAACATGGAATGTAAACAAGATCAGGATGAAGGAACCATGTTAGATTCAGGTGTAAACAGATACTACTTATTACCATTCTTGGGGAGTTTGGGTGCGGCATCATCGGTCGGGATTTCCGTGACTAACTGCAAAACTCCACACTATGGAGTATGAATTCCAGATAGGTTTTACTCTGTTTCCTCTAGGGTGTACTACTATCCCAGTTACTCTGTTCTGGAGTTGTCCTTTTCTCCCAGTAAAAACACAGATTGTAGATCTGCCCTGTTGGTGACTCTGGAAGGCAGACAGGCCCAAAGATCAACTTACCGAATGCAAATACAGCAACCTGAATCTCAACCACTACTCAGGCTGTACGGGTGGCATTTTGCTAGTCAGCCAGCCAAGGCGAGTTAGCCCATCTAGCCTGTGGCTTGAAATGTTAGCACCTGTAGGCTACTGTGTTTTTAACTAGTATTAAGTGGTTGAAGCTAGCCCAAAGTTGCCTGAGCATTTTTACTGGGCCATTGCCAGGAATCATCAGGTTTCCTGGGCCCCCCAAAAAGGTACTTTCCTGGCCCCCCTCATTTACAGATGATATTGATATTATTATGATGGGCCCTGTGAATCACATCCAAATTTCCCCACAATAGCTACGGCCCTGCAATCACACTTTGGACAGATCTTGGTCACTGTAATGAAATTAAATAATAATAAATTTTATTAAATTAAGTTGTAAACACCCCCGTCCCACCAAATCATACTCTTTTAATAATAACTATACATTTGTATTCAACCTTTCCTCCAGACACATCCCTGGTGTCGTTCGAGGCTTCCGACAGACCTAACTACTTCCTGGTGACGAATCGCACTGGCCATATTAAACTGAGCAAGTGGGATGGGAGTGAAGCATTCTGGGATGCTTCTACGTTCATTCTCCATCGGGACACTTGGATCCAGGGTTATGTTTCCATGGAGGCTTTCAGAAGACCAGGTTTTTTTCTCCACTACATGTCATCCTGGATCCACCTCCTGAAATACAAACACACGGACGGATATCGCAAAGCTACGCTCTTCAAACTGACAGGTGAGTGGGAGACACTTCTGGTCTGGGATGGTCCCATGGGAGGAGAAGGACTTGAAAGGTGAAGGTTTCACGTGTACCAACGCTGAACCCTTCATTTTGATGGGAAATTTCAAAATGGCATTTTGAGTGTCAAATAATAATGGTCTTGAAACACTTGGTCAAGCTCTCGGTTAAGATGTACCGTGTTATGCTGCAGCCAACAGTTGCAACCCAACACTTACTGTATGTATCGGAAGCTGTGTAACAGCTGAGGGTGATGGGGAAAAAACGTTCACTTTGGAGTTCAGTATTCTAACCCCCTGTCTTACTGAGCCTTCACCCTGACAACCATCCATCCAACGTCCTAACGATGGCCCCTGCAGAGTACATATGCCTTGGTTTATAAAAACACCAGTTTAGTCTGTTAATGGGCGCTTTGTGCAGGGCAGCCATAGCACTGTAACGACAAGACTCTGCAGCTGTTCGCTGGCACGCTCCCGCCTCAGGGAGGAACGACAGCTTTTGTCAGTGGCGAGTGGCGAATGGCTGATGTGTGCCTTTAATCAGAGACATGTTGAGGTGTGTGTGTGTGTGTGTGTGTGTGTGTGTGTGTCGGGGGGGTTGCCACATGCCAGGGCAGCACCAAGTCTGAGCCCAACACAGGCCTCAAGGCTGTTCCAAATCTTAAGCTGACCAGCTCGTCCTTTGTACCCAAAGAGGGGCTTAGCCGACCTAATGCCCAGGGTTGGAGTGATTGACTGGTACTGAGGCGGTGAGGTTATTTCATCAGAAAAATATATCTGAATAATGGAGTGTCCTTCTGACTCTGTGTCCATGGCCAGCTCAGAGCTCCTGCTGTTACTGATGATGCATGCTGGGTAATTACATGCGCTAAAAATATGTCAGCCGTTTGTTTAATTAATGGAAAAGTTTTACCAGCGTAGCAGAGTGCACTTGGGCAGAGGCAGATTGGGTTTCTCGCTGACAGCGGCGGATGCCGAACATAGTCAACCAGAAGAGGTCTACTGGGGTTAGGAAGAGTCCAGACGATCGCCCCTAGGGAGCGGTACCCCCTCATACCCGGCAGAGGTTCTCCTGTAGATTCTGTTTTGGACAATTTCTGATAGCAAATCTTATGTGTTTGAAGCTAAGTTTATTTACACTAATATAATTTTTTTATGTTTGTAACATTTACCGAGCTCTTGCATTTTAATCACGCAAACTCATTGTTTCCTTTGTCCAACCACTTGTCCTTTTTAATGGAACCCTGCAACACAGCTGTGGAACTAGCTAATGTAATCCGTAAAACATGGTTGTCGTATGACAGAACGCGCTGTTTTTCAGTGCTTTTCTTTTCAACTAGCTTCACTACAGTGTAAGTTCATAGGGAAAATAATAACACTCACAAAAAGTACACTTACTGGGTCAAAAAACAGCGTAATTTACCAAGAGCTAATCTTTAATTTATTTCACCAATATGACACAATATCGTGCATCAACGTTTATATTTTTCCTCAGGCCCTGGACCAGACACCCCTACGGGTCCTCGATGCCAGTGGAGGTACGAGTCGTGTGTCAGCCCCTGCTTCAGGACCTGTACTGACCCCTCAGGGGCTGCATGTGTCACCATTCCAAAGTAAGACGGCACAAAGTGACGTTACGTGTGTCCCAACATGGCACTCTATTTCCTTTTGTTGTTTACTTTTAATCTGGACACTGTTGAAAGTTAGTGTATAATTATCAATATAGGGTTACTTTGCGACATAGAGTACACAAACAAATACAAGTACATCATGTGCTGTAATTGTGTGATTGTGAATTATTTTGCTTATGAGCCAGATTAGGACAACAAATAAATGAAGATAAAAACATCTGAGCAGAACTTTAGGAAACGCTGTTTAACTCTATTGTGCGTCCAGTCACCTGCAAAGAAAATGGGGACAAGAGGTCATCAATATGTTTTGAAGTAACATGAAAACATCCACAGATTCTAATTACTCTCAGGGAATAGACTAGTATTCATAGTTAGTAACCTTTTAAATGCAAGAATTTGGACAGTGAATTAATTTGTTCTAAAACTATTAAAAAATGAATATTTCCTACCAATTTGCACCACAGTCAGAATGTTATTGATGCACACTGTGAATCTAGAACTAGTGCAGAAATTAGATTATAAGAGATCTGTGATGTAAAATGTTAAAGTATTTTATTGGCAGTTATGAAAAACAGAAGTACTGTAAGAAATTGTTACTTATTGTTATAAGTAACAATTGTGATTGGAGTTTAAAATGTTGTAAAAAAAAATGTATTTACACTTATAATTCACACTTCATTTTCCATTATGGAAATGTATTATTATTATTATTACTATTAAAAAATGAAAACACAGTCATTTCAGCAATGACCTGGGACCTTTTAGGGTCAGCCTCTTTGCTCATGGTTCCTGGTATCGCTAGGCGACCTGCTGGCCCAACCAGCTTCTGCTGGATTGTTTCCTCATAAGATCTTATATCTTTATAGATATTTGCAGGCGAGAGTTTTCAGAGCTGTGTGTTTCTCTGTAGAGTGGAAGGATGTCTGCCTCTGTGTCCAACTCACATGGTCCTGGATGAGGTCACACAGAGATGTGTCCATGTGGAAGACTGTGAGTATCAAATGCCTACACTTTTCTCTTTTCTGCTATTTATTTCCCCAGTCATTTAGCGAAACGCTTCTCTACTTACAGGAAGCATCCCTGATGATTTGTTGTGTCATTGTGTCTTAGTGGGATTTACAGTTTGCAGTGTCATAATGATCAATAATGAGAACATACATTTGTGATGATTTATGCTAAAAACAAGCTGTAACGTGGCAAACGAAGACATTGCTAAGTGGTTTGTTGGAATATAGTGTAACTGTTTCATCCATAGAAATAGAATGGATAGAAAGGCCATTAAACTGCTTGGCGTGGTCATTCGATTAGTACACAACAAAATGGCGATTGTTATTAGTTGTCACATACAACACACAAATCAGTTTAATAGGGAAGTAGGCAGCTAGATCTTTGCAATGGAATGGTACACATAAAAATGGCTGCCGCTCTGACCATTCTGCTACATTGATTTGAATTGGAATGGACTTTCTACCCATTCTAATTCAAATAAATGTGACATTGCTCGAGGAGTATTCAAGTAATCGATTCATTTATTCACTTTGGAATAAATAAAAAATACATATACTGTATGCTGTATATGATATACCTTATTGAAATATGAAAAAGATTGCCCTGGCGACAATTTTTTTTCTCTTTCCTTCTAATCATGTCTCTTCAAATTTCTGTTTTCTTATATCTTGTTTTTACCGCTCTCACTATCTTTTCTGGTTTAAGAAATGAATTCACAAACCACTAACAGACGTAAAGGTCACTTGAAACATAACCCTTGCACGTGTTCACTCAATACATTAGATCGTCACAGTAAAGTATCACATTTACTAACAGAGATATTCAAAGCTAACATCTGTTTAATCAAACTCAACACTTTAATCCATCGTCACTGTGAGTCTTGAGTCGTGGGGCTGAGGTTTGGCCACCAGGGATGAGTTGGCCTCTCTTTCTTCATTTCTTTCTTTCTCTCTCTCTCTTTTTCATTACATTCTGTTTTTCTCTTTCCCTCTCTCTCTTTGCCCCCATCCCTACTTCCCTCCGTTTCAGGCCAGCAGCAGTGCTTATCTAACAGTTGCTTTATTGTTTGTGCTCCAGGCATTAAGCCACCAGTTGCTGTGCGGCCCATTACCACGGTCGGCAGCGTTGAGTCAACACCTGCAGCTGTCACTCCTTCAACCACCACCGGTGCTACAACCACAAGCAGCCGTCCAGCTAGCCCTGGCTTCTCAACGGCACGCTCCACCCCAGTCCCTTCCCCCCCGGGGGTCCTCCTCTTCACCACGCTGCCTCAGACTGTCCCCACCACTGCAGCCACAACTACTCCCGTTCTTCCAATGTCTACCCCCCCGCCTGAGCTGGATACTCTGACCCCCACCTCTAAAGTGGTTCCACCTGTTACCTTGTCGGCGGTACCGAGTCCAGAGGGGACACCCGCAACTCCATCCCTGGCCCCCACTGTACGACCCGAGGGGGTGGAGATGGCGTCAACGGTGGAAGCATCTTCAGCCCCGCCTTCCACTACAGTAGGCCGAGCAGAGAGGACGACCGTGGCCCCCAGCCTCGTTGGCCCCATCACGGACAGGACCACCCAAGTCCCCTTTTCTATCACATCACTAGTCTGGCTGACCTCCACCATGATGCCCCCTCCACGCCCTGAGCACCTACACACCACCTATACCACCACCACTCCATCCACCACCATGGGCCCCTGGGTGAGCTCCACCGTGGGGCCTACTCGGACCTTGCCTGCAGTACCATTTTCCCCCATTAGGGAGACGATCAAGGTCACAGAGCGTCCAGAAGACACATCCTCTACTCCAAGGCCAACCACAGTCTCAGACATGCCCAGAGATACAGCTAGAACAACCAGTAGGACTACATCTTCCATAACAACCCTGGTTTTACCCACAGACTCGATCACAATGCCTGTAATTTCGAAAACAACTGAGAGAACAACGACCGTATCACCCTCTCCTAGTGTCATGACTACGGTTGCTGCCGCAGTTCCGTCTCCATCACAGACATCCCCTCGTCTTACTGTGACCACAACGTCACCCCCAGAGCCCGCTTCAAAACACGTCACAGAGTCAACCTCGTCTGTCATTACTTTCACTACACTAAAAACAACACCATCCATAAGCCCAGAGACAACACTGCCACCCATCTCCATAGTTACCACAGAACAGTCCGTGCACACCTCCCCAACAGTGTGGAGAACATTCACAACACACATCCCTGAGCTGCCTACAACCACTGCTGTTCACACGTTACCAACGTCAACCGCATTGCCGACCACACCTATGCAACCCACTTGGGATCGGCCTGAGATGACCACGAAAACAACTGTTTCCGTCGCCATGGCAACGTCAGAGTCATTGGCAACAACCACTGTCACCACAATGATGGTAACTGCTGTCCCGCCTTTGAAGGTGACTGACACGGCGATGACAACATCTCAACCCTCAACAACATCTACAGCCTACACCAAGAGGACCTCCTGGTCTGCCGGTGTCCCGACCACCGAAAGAACCACATCTCACATACTCACATCAGCAGCCATAGACTGGAGACTGACAACCACAACTACTACCCTTCCTTCCACCGCATGGACCACACGTACTCAACCAACTCCTCCAGAACCATTCAGAACAACCACTAAACCTCCATTTGTTCCAGTAATAAGCACAGAGCCCACCCAGACTACCCTCTATGCCTCATCCTCAGCACCTGCCTTACCTCTGTCACCTGCTGAGACCACGGCGCTATCAGGACCTCCGACGTCCCAGGATCTGACCAAAGTAGAGACCACAGATTCTTGGAGACCTCCGCACCTCGTGACCTCCGCCACCCACCCCATCCTTATCCCTAGCACAGAGAGGGGGACCACAACTAAGGCCTCTGTGAAACCAGACGTCAGTACAAAGTTAGAGGTAACCTCCACGACTACCACTGTGGATGTCCTTCGCCCAGTTACTCCTCCTTTGAAGCCAGTCATCACCATGACAACCTCAGTTACCGCAGTGTCCACAGCCAAAACAACCACAGTGGTTTCAACTTCCAGGACCAAGGAACCAGAGAGGCCGGCGACACCAGAACCACGTACTACTAAGTTCTCCACAACAACAGTCCCACCTCCACCAGGTGTCCTTACCACCACCATCAGGCCAGTGACCATACGGCCGCTAACAACCACGAGTGCTCCTCCAGACACAGGACGGGTGGAGGCTTCCACTACTTCTTCCACAACAACTACACAAGAACCAACTTCTTCCTGGTCTGGTCCGATAACAACTACCCCATTCACCTCCATGGTCACCCGATTAGAGAGAGTCACCACCAAGTTGTTTTCCACTACCAGGATGGCCTCCACTACCAGAGCACCCGTAACAAGCACCACCCGCCGACCCACAACTACAACCCACAGGACAACAGCTGGTCGGGTTCCTATTACAACGTCCAGAGCCTCCACAACTATGAGAACCACCGCCAGAACACCAAGCACAGAAAGGGTAACCATAGCAACCAGGCATCCTGGGGTTCCAACAGAGACGACCATGCTGCGCGTTCACACGGTGGTTTCACCAAGCCTGGCGCCAGCTACTAGCATCTCGGAGGTCGCAACCACTACGGCTAGAACCACAACAAAACCCGTCACCACAGCCAGAACCATGAAATATACACCAGGTGTTAGCAGCTCCACAGCTACACCTGGCACAACCAGTACTGCAGCTTCTTCGGTTCCTATCCCTAGTCTGACCATGGTTACAACTACTACGATCCCCACAGGAGTAACCACAGTTGGAGAAACATCCACATCCACCACTCCATTAGATGAAATTGAAACAGCCACCGTCAGAGTGACTCCAGCAGCCGCAGAGCCAACAAAATCAGCCAGCACTGCCCTGCCTGGCCTGGTGACCTCTGAAGGTATCGGAGCCACTCCAGTAGTCACACCAAAGGTCACCACAAAGGTGACACCACTGGTTCCTTCCTTGCCCCGAACTACCATCCCACCTTCCATTACAGAGCCAGGGAGAGTGGACAGAGTAGACTCTACCACACAATACACCACACCAGACAAGACTCCATCACTGATGTCCCCATATACCACGCCAGAGAAGTCTCCACCACCGATGTCCCCATATACCACGCCAGAGAAGTCTCCATCACCGATGTCCCCATATACCACACCAGAGAAGTCTCCACCACCGATGTCCCCATATACCACACCAGAGAAGTCTCCTTCACCGATGTCCCCATATACCACATTAGTCATGACTACACCAACATCGTTGGTGTCCCCACATACCACACCAGAGAGTGTGGGACCCCCAGCTGACTTTACTTCCACCAAAGCAGTGTCTTCCACCAGGATGTGTACTGTAAGTGTACTAGAATATAGTAATTTTTTAATTTTACTAATACATTTGAAACTGAAATAATGAAGGCAATCTCTTTATAATATTTCATATTTGGGTGTCACTCACTAGTAATTTCAGCCAATAAGACTATTTGCTAAATCTCTAAGAGGCAATATACAATTCTGGCCACAATTACATATCTGGACAAAGTGGCGCTATTGAGCTAAAAAAGGTTCCCAAAAAACTATGTAGGAAATTATGTATTTACCCTTTACGTAATGAAATAATTATTTTGTTACTTGCAAATGTCACAGACTGCATCTTTATCTGTGAGCTTGAAATGTTTTTATCGATGCTACAGTAAATAGTTAATATTTCCCTTTTAATGTTCTTTTTACTTTCAGCCTCCTTATTCAGAGATGGTAGATGAGTGTACCAAGTATATCTGTGTGGGTGGCCAGCTGGTTATGTTCAACAAGTCCCAGAACTGTCCCTTTACCTCCAGTCCTCCTAACTGCGGTTTGCTCGGCTTCGCCATCTTGGTCAATGGTGACAAGTGCTGCCCCCAGTGGGACTGCCCATGTAAGCGAAACACAAGCAAATAATAACACATAATATAATACACAGTAAAAACGGCTGTGTTAAATCAACACCTTAAGTGTTAAATTAACACTCTTCAGTGTGTATATAGGCACTGCCTATATAAACCCTGATAGTGTTAATTTAACACTGACGTTTTTACTGTGTACAGATACACATTTACAACCCATTTTCCCTAAGTCTTAAACCCAACTGAAACTGTAACCCCAAAACCTAATCCTAACCCTAACTCTTAACCCCAAATCCCAACTAGCCTACCTCCTATGTATTTAATCTTATTGAGATTGGAAACATTTCACACACAAAAAAAACAACAAAGTGATCATGGTCCTCACCAGGATAGTCCAATATATTGTATCACACATCATACACACGACTCTTGTAATGTATAGATTGTATTGCCCCCTCCAGGTCGCTGCTCGGTGTTTGCTGACCTGAACGTGATCACTTTTGATGGCAACAACGTGGCCATCTATAAGGCTGCCTCTTACATTGTGGCCCAGCTACCAAATGAGAGTGTCAGCATCACGGTCAAGGAATGCCCTACTGACTCTGACTCGGTAAGGCTAAGAATCAATGCTCTGAAATACTGGCCTAGGTTGGGGTAGCAGTCATACATTGCTACAGCAATGTTTCTCCTCATTCCAATAAAATAAAAATAGTAAAGTAAATACTAATGTTAAAAAACTGGTCAAATTAGTATGTAGAAAGTATTCACCATGTTAAATAAATATGGTGATAAATGGCATCCTTGTTTTGTACTGCTAAATCATTTATTATTCCTGATGATAATCTGGCTTGTCAATTAGGACATCTTTTGTTAAAGTGAAATCCTTTTTTATGAAAGAAAGAAAAATCACTCTACCGCACACTGTTGACTTTACTTCATTTATTTAAGCGAACAACGCGTTTCGCATTAGCGTCTTCAGGTTCGCTCAATTGTGATCTGTGCTCACAGGTGTCATTAAATAGCCATTAATCACATGATCAGTAGTTCTTAGTCTACTGTTGAGCCCTATGGTATGAATGAATCGCAGGATTTGAGTTGTTTCTTATGAATATGGGGTGAAAGGGCAAAGGGTATGGATCCTTGGCCTCAGTGAAATGTATGTATTTAAAATGTATGCATTTGGAAATGGGTAATATGTAAATTGGTAATGTTGGGCGTATTGAATGTATTTATATATTTAGATGTTTATATGTTTATATGTTTATATATTATATTTATATATTTATATATTTATATATTTATATATTTATATATTTATATATTTATATATTTATATGTTTAATGTGAGATCCTTGATGAACTGTTGTGTATATATTGTGTATAATATTATTTAGCAGCATTTAAAATACGACTAAGAACTACTGATCATGTGATTAATGGCTATTTAATGACACCTGTGAGCGCAGATCACAATTGAGCGAACCTGAAGACGCTAATGCTAAACGCGTTGTTCGCTTAAATAAATGAAGTAAAGTCAACAGTGTGCGGTAGAGTGATTTTTCTTTCTTTCATAGTTAATCGTTCCTGCTGCCTACCTGCACCTACCGGGCTGTGCATAGACTTTTGCTATTTTTTAAATCCTTTTTTATTTGAATGTTTTTGTTTCCATGAAAGCTGCTGTGGAATTTCACCAATTTGTGCCTGGTGGCTCTCAACATCACGCACAATACCAACCATGTGATCATCGACAGACTGCAGAGGAGGGTCAGTCTTCCCTTATAAGTTTTCAATTAGCTCCTCCTCTGTCTCTCCTTTAGCCTATAAAGAGATGAGATATTGTAACACACCTTATCACTGTTAGACAATGAGTTTATAACTGCAGGATTTTCACGTCTTTTACATCTCTCAGCTGTATGTGAACTCACGGTACGCCAAACCGCGTTTTAAGAAGTTGGGCTTTGAGGTGCTGGACACGGGCAACATGTATCTGATCCGAACTCCAGCCGGTCTCAGACTGCAGTGGTTCCACAGCACTGGTATGATGGTCATGGAGACGGAGAGCTACCACAACAAACTGCCCACCATGGGCCTCTGTGGTACGTGCCAGGGTCATAATTTATGGGGACATCAGTATTTGGTTCATGAGTGCACTGGCATCAATACGATGTGGAGGATTGTATGAACACTGCTTGTAGGCTATTTATACCACTACCTTTCACTGTGCCTGGGGATACTGTGGTATTTGGATGACACCCTGCTATAACCGTTAAGGAATTGCTAGTACAGTCATTGAAATGTTGGACATGCCTAAAGTAATCACCTCTCTCCTACTCTCCACCAATCACCTCTACTCCTCTGCTTCCCTCCACCAATCACCTTTCTCCCTCCTGCACACTTCCCATTTGCAGGTTGCTGTGATAGTAACCCAGCCAACGACCTGATGCTGTCTAATGGGACAATGATCGGGGAGAGTGAGGACCCATCGGTTTTCATAGATAGCTGGCAGGTCCCGAACACCACCAGTTACATCAGCATCAGCCGGAGACGTGAAGTCAATTGTTCGACCAGCGACTGTTCCCAGTGCCTTTCTATGCTCCAGAACAAATCTTTCAGTCCCTGCCATGCTTTCGTAGGTTCACTGCCTAAATACTTTCCTCACAATAAGGACCCCCCCACACCAGGTCTGTTGATCTTTGAACTTGATACAAAGCCATTAAAACAGTGTTGTCTTAATCTCGTATTGTACTGCAGGTGCCTGTCAGTACGTTCTGTGAGGTATGGGTGCGTGACGCTGAGTACGTCAACAACCCGTGCGTAGCGCTGGCCGCATACTCCGCTTCCTGTCACAAGTTCAATATCTGCATTGAGTGGAGGAGCCCAGACTACTGCCGTAAGAACAGTGTTTTGGTATTCCGCTAACTGTAACAACGGCTTCCAAAACACACAATGATAGCTCAGGCAAATGAGGCCAATCATTTTGTGTGCTGATGTCTGTCCATGTAATTGTTTATTGTTCCATTCTAAAATATCAAGAATTTAAGTAAATGTTTTTTATCATCGCATAATGACAACTATGTGCTCTCCTCCATCCTGTGTCCTCTATCATCTTTCCTCCATCTTGTTTTCTCTATCTTTCATCCGGTGTCCTCTGTCCTTTGTCCTCCTACATGTGTTTTCCATACTCTGTCCGCTCTCCTGTGTTATCTATCCATGGTCCTGTATACTCTATCCTGTGTCCTCTATCTTCTGCCCTTTGTCCTCTATCCTCCATCCTGTATTCTCCATCCTCCGTTCTGTCCTCTATCCTCTGTCCTGTGTCTTCTATCCTCTGTCTGGTGTCCTCCATCCTTTGTCCTCTCCCTGGTCCTCTACCAGCCTTCATTTGTCCAGAGGAGCTGCGTTACCAGGCCTGTCTCCCAGGCTGTATTGCCCAGTCTTGCTCCAGTCATGACTTCGACTTCAACCCCGAGCAGTGTTCAGGCCTGACAGAGGGCTGCGTTTGCCCTGAGGGGACCCTGCTGCACCGACCCTACTCCGCCCTCTGCGTCCCGCATGACAAGTGTGGTATGCCAGTAGCAATTACACCACACACAATATTTCCACGAGTTTGATGCCATGTATTGAAAACAAGCCTGAATATGATCCAACGTGCGTGTATCACCAGCCTGTACGGACAGTTCTGGCGTGCCCCGTGCCCACGGCGAAGTGTGGAAGGCATCTAAAGATGGCTGCTGTATGTACCGCTGTGACAATGACAGCATCGTGCCGGTGGAGTATAACTGTTCTGACGTGCCTCAGCCGCTCTGCCGGAGGGCCGGGGAGGCCATCATCAGCCTGGCAGACGACACCTCCTGCTGCCCGCGGAGAGTCTGCGGTAAGGAAACAGAGGAAGCATGGCTTAACCAATCATTAACCTAAGTAGGCTTTACAAGTCCTACTAAAACCTGATGTGATGAGTAACCTGGAAACTTTCAATAGCTTCCCAAGAAGCACCAGTTGTAGAGATACTATGGAGTAAGACCCACCTGCTTTACTGTACTATATTAGGATTAAATGTCTCTGTCTGTCTGGGGTTTCTAAATTCTGTTTGTAAATTGTTTCTGTCTATTCAGTTTGTAAATGTTGTCCGTCCAGTTTTTTTTCTTTATTTATTTTTTGTCCAGTTTGTAAATTATTTCTGTCTGTCCATTTTGTAAATTATTTCTGTGTCTCCAATTTGTAAATTATTTCTGTCTGTCCAGTTTGAAAATTCTCTCTGTGCATTTTGTAAATTATTGCTGTCCAGTTTGTAAATTCTGTCTGTCCATTTTCTAAATTATTTCTGGCTGTCCAGTGTGTAAATGATTTCTGTATGTTCAGTTTCCAAATTGTGTCTGTCCATTTTGTAACTTCTGTCTGTCTGTCCATCTAGTTTGTAACCAGACTCTGTGTGATGTCTTTCCACCGGAGTGTCAGTATGGAGAGAAGCTGGTTTCATACTTCAGAGAGGACTCTTGTTGTCCGGACTACATCTGTGGTGAGTGGGCTTTTAGAGCCCTGACCTGTATCAGACTAGCAGATGGTTCTACACTAGTAGATAACTCTACACTAGTAGATAACTCTAAACTAGTAGATAACTCGACACTAGTAGATAACTCGACACTAGTAGATAACTCGACACTAGTAGATGGCTCGACACCGGTAGCTGGCTCGACACCGGTAGCTGGCTCGACACCGGTAGCTGGCTCGACACCGGTACGTGGCTCGACACCGGTACGTGGCTCGACACCGGTACGTGGCTCGACATCGGTACGTGGCTCGACACCGGTACGTGGCTCTAGACCGGTAGGTGGTTCTACACCGGTAGGTGGTTCTACACCAGTAGATGGCTCAACACTAGTAGATGGCTCAACACTAGTAGATGGCTCTACATTAGTAGATGGTTCTACACTAGTAGATGGTTCAACACTGGTACATGGTTCTACACTAGTAGATGGTTCTACACCAGTAGATGGTTCTACACCAGTAGATGGCTCTACACCAGTAGATGGTTCTACACCAGTAGATGGCTCTACACCAGTAGATGGCTCTACACTAGTAGTTGGTTCTACACTAGTAGATGGCTCAACACTAGTAGATGGCTCAACACTGACACAATGTAATATCTACCACTGTTTTATGAAAATATTTGCTGAATAAGAGCAACTGCTAAATTACTACATAGAAGATACTTGAATATTGGAAGTTCTGTCTGTATGTTTTTGTGTGCAGAGTGTGACCCAGAGCGCTGTGAGTTAGACATCCCAGCTTGTCGCGAGGACCAGAGCCTGATCGCCACAAGGACTGATGGGAGCTGCTGCCTTGCACACATCTGCAGTGAGTCAACTACCACCACAACCTAACCATGACCCACCCACAACCTAACCATGACCCACCCACAACCTAACCATGACCCACCCACAACCTAACCATGACCCACCCACAACCTAACCATGACCCACCCACAACCTAACCATGACCCACCCACAACCTAACCATGACCCACCCACAACCTAACCATGACCCACCCACAACTGCTGACTCAAACCGCGAAAGTCAATGGAGTGTTACCTGCACATCTACAAGGATACCACAGATAAACCGAGAAACATCCACCACCGATATTCAATCCAAACTCTTTGTTTTTATCCAGTGTGTGGTGCTTGTTCGGACCCACGTCCTCTTTGTCAGGATGGGGAAGTGTTGACAGTGGAGGCCAACAGTACAGAGCGATGCTGTCCCATCTACCAGTGTGGTTAGTGCAACACTCACACCACGCTACTGCAGCTCCATGTTTGTGCACTAAGCAGGGGCGTTAAAGGAGGGTTAGGTGATGATGATTCAGGAGGCTCTAAGAGGGAGACGGACCTGGAATTTAAATAATGTATGATTTATTATATCGGTGGGGTCCATGCAGGATTTCTTTCATGGGGCCCAGAGATCTTGGGGGTACGCCCCCAGCACTAAATATGTCCATCTCTGAATACATCTGTGTCCATGTGTGTGTGTAGTGTGTGAGCCGTATCGTTGCGCTGCAATCACCTGTCCCTTGGGAATGTCTGCTGTGCCCGTGTCCACTCCAGGACACTGCTGTCCGCTGTACACATGTGGTAAAGTCCCTCAGCCTTTTGTTTCTTACACCATAACATATGTACACTGTAAAAAATTGTTCCGTAAAAAAACTGTACAAAATACTGGTAACAAATATACACATACGTTTTCTATTATTTTACCTATATTTCCTTCAAGACAATAACAGAAGGTACTGTATGAACACAGTAAATGTCCGTTAACACACGGAGCTGATATTACTTCGTAATGGACTGTGTGTAGAAAGTATTTTCTTTAATTATCTTGAAGGAAATGTCCATAAAAATAGAAAAAGTACTGGCCAAAAGTTTCCAGCATTCTTACTGTTTTTTCCCAGATATGTTTTACAGTGTACATTTATTGATGTTACACTAATTCAGCAGACCCATATACAGGTAGTTTTGCTGTAACTCTTATTTCTTATATACATTTTCAATTACCCTACCGTTCCTATTTTTTTTCCAGAGTGTGCATGTGACAAACTGTCAAGGCCAAAGTGTGCATTGGTAGGTTTCTTTTCATAACAATGTATTTGTTTTATTATATATTGATATATTTATTTATGTACTGTATATATATGGTTAATTCTATTAATGTATTTTACATTCATTGCCATGTGTCTCCTTTAGGGTGAAACCATGCAGGTGGACAGGATTTTTCTTGCAGACCCACTAAACCAGTGTGCCTGTAAGAGATTCAACTGTGGTAAGACAATGTGCCACACTGGCCTTTGTAACCTACTTGTCCCATTTACAATGCCAATGGATGTCCAATGTACATTACCAGTGTGTTCATAATTATGTGTCTCTCTGTTTGTATCATTTCCTCCCATTGTTTACCGCTTTCTAAAGTGCGTGAGGCGGTCTGTGTGTTCGGTGGGCGCGGTGTGATGCGTCCAGGCCAGACTCTGGTAGAGCACACTGGGGACGGCGCCTGTCTCACCACTCAGTGTACCCGCAGCCTGGACCACACCACAGGATTCCACCACCTGCGCACCACCACCACCAACTGCTCTGCCCAGTGTCAACCGGTTAGTAAACTAACATCCCCATAACCATAATGACATGGTACCCCAGCTGCTGGAAGTGGTACTGCAGCCGATAGTCTATACTACCTGTACCATACCTGCTAGCCCTACCTACTGTTAATGTTCCTAGTTCAGGTACTTCTAGCTTTATTGCTAATGTTGCTAGTTTTGGTACATCTAGCCCTGCTGCTTCTTTTGCTAACTCAGTTACTGCTAGTCCTACAGTTAATATTGATGCTAATTGAGATACTACTACCCCTATTGCCCTAAATAGTGTTGGTGGAGGCATGGAATTTGCTACACCAGGTTTGTAGGTTTGATTCCTACGTAGAACCGCTGCAAAACGTACAACTGTATTTTGCTCCACAAATGAGCAAAGCCTGTATCGTCTGAAATGTGTAGTTCATGTAATGACATGAAAATAAAGGTTATTATAAGAAAGCACTGTCTGTACATTTCAGAATCAGATATACATCCCTCCCAAAGACCAGACAACGTGCTGTGGTGTCTGTAAGAATGTCTCCTGTCTCTACCACAATGACAATGGCTCTGCAGTCCTCCACAAGGTACCTTAAGGCAAACTGCTCTCTTCTTCTTCTGCTCATACGTCTCCCCTATTTCCTCTCCATCAACTTCTCCTTCTTCGCTTTCAAGTTAATGTTGTTGTTCTGTATGATATGTTCTGGCCATCGGTAGCAGGGAAATCTTGTGTGATATCAGATTTGTTAACCTTACTGTATTGCCGCTTCAGCCCGGGAAGTCGTGGGTGTCCAACTGTATGAATCATGAGTGTACAGACACCCTGTCAGGGCCCACATTAGTGTCCTACTCCTACAGCTGCCCTCCCTTCAACGAGACAGAGTGTATGAAGGTATCAAAAACATCCACACACATTCACACACACACACACACACACACACACACACACACACACACACAGTCATTTTACAGTTTACTATTCGTGGGAATAATAACATACTTAATTTCTATTCAAACGTTCCTTAACTCTTAACCCTAAACTTTTTTTCAGGGGTCGGATTTATCTATTCTCCTCAGTTTGTCCAAGTCCCCTTTAACCTTTGTCTTGTCGGCAATCCCTCAGCAACAGTGGCACCCCCAAGGGGTGGCCAGTGTGGGCCAAAGCAACCCTGATAAAATTGTTGCCCCCCACTGGCCACCCCCTTTTTCTTTTTTTTTCTTTTTACCCACTTTTACTCACTTTTTACAGCTGAACCCTGTATTACAAAACAATAAACACATACTAAAAGATAGAAAATAAAACACAAAATTAAGAAAAACAATCACAATTAACAATAAAATAATCTATATCAGAGATTTTAACCATCTGTATGACACTAATTAAAGATGTTTTTAAGGAAAAGGGCAACTAGCCTATTTGAGGAGCAATGAATCACCTTTCACATGTACAGTATATACAGATACATAACACTTTCAAACAGGAATGTTAACCGTAACGATATTTGTCTATGCACATCAGATAATTAGTAACGTTAACTGTAAAATCTGAAAATAAAGTATATTAGTATACGATTCCTTAATTCACATATTGACATAATTAGCCTAGAAACAGCATAGTCAAATTCCTGAAATTCAGTTATGGCTTTGGTTTAAGTTTGCCACCCCAAGATTTTCATGGCCACTTCTGGCCTCCCCTTTGAAACATTTCTGGGGACGCCACTGCTCATCAGTGCGGGATGGTCGAAGATCAATCACATTCTTCCTCCATGCATGTGTCATCAAGCCGTCCGATTGTCATCACACTGCTCGTTCAACACAGAAGCCTTAAGTTGGTACGTGATTAGGAGGTTTTACACATTCTTTAACTATGCAACATGTGCCCAACCTAAACACAAAGACTGGCTAGAGCAACATGACACAGTACCAGTTCTGACCATTCTGGTGCAGGGAGGTGGTCACATGGCATAGTGGGCTAATTTGCTTCCTTGCAGGACAAACTACACAACGATAGTCAGTGGTTCGAGCTTGACTATGGCTTTTCCGATCTAGCCCGTGCTTCCAGCACAAGGCAGCGCAAATTGACATAGCACTGCCTGGTATTTGCAATAGATAAGTCGGATAATATACCTTGCCACATTGCTCTCCAGCATTTCACTGTGTGCAGATCGGCGTCTGTGAATTCAATTGTGGAGGTAGAGTTGGTGAGCGTAATCATCCCGTACATTAATTGACTAAAGGCTTCCGTGTTAGGCGAGCAGTGCGAAAAGAATCGCCTGGCTTGGTGACATGGAGTTGGATGAACCATGTGAGCGCCTGTCACCATCCCGCATCTGTCGAGGTGGGGTTGTGGAGCTGCCGACTTAGCAGGGTTAGTGTGAACGTAGCAAGGTTAGTGTGAACGTAGCAGGGTTAGTGTGAACGTAGCAGGGTTAGTGTGAACGTAGCAGGGTTAGTGTGAACGTAGCAGGGTTAGTGTGAACGTAGCAGGG
>JACXGM010002678.1:0-45524 GCA_016801145.1 Umbra pygmaea | reverse complement strand
GTGTTGATGATCTGCAGGTGTCAGTATTCAGGTGATTGTGATCTGTGTGATGTGCTGCGTTCATGTCTGCTGGGAAATGGCGTATCAGTATCCTCTGAATGCGGTCTGTGTTGTGTGCATGGTTCGTGTGACTTGGGCAAAGAAGTGATACCAGTTCCTGACAGCGACGAGCCCTGACCAACTATGGGAACCCTTATACATATATGTCCACTAACATTTTTTTATTTTGTTTTTGGTGTATTATGGGTAAATGCATGTAAACCATAAAGAAAAATCTTTGACAAATAATATCGGCATGCCCGCAAGACTCCTGAACCAGTTTGACAATGTTTGGGGGACATACAAACAGGTAAAAATCAAAATAATGTACATATTTCGAACTATTTTCATATATTTCTTTATAAACCCAGCCATTTCCCACACCCAAAAATGATTGTTTTTGTGCAGGATGATATCCTACATCACTGCAGATTTGGTATTTCGTCATTTTCACACTCTGCTTTCTGTTAATAATGTTTTTAGTAAAAAAAGTAGTAGAAAAACGACAGAATTTGAGAAGCAATATCTCTGGCTCTGATAAACCCACATAGACGAGCCACCACTCATTACTTGCGGCAGAATGTCTTCTTTCAAACAGATCCAAGCAAATATGCATCAATCGGCCTAGAAGTTTAAGTACCAGTTTCAGTTTAACAAAAGCATTCTGTACAGATATAATGGCTGATTGAAGCTCTGAAAGGGCCTGGTCAGCTGTACTGTAGGTGTCACGCCCAGCCTAGTGTGGGCTGGCATGGCATGAACTGAGAAATGGACTCGACAAGTATATTGTGTTTTTCTGTGTATATTTGGTTTTGGTTTGTATTATGTAATGTCCCTTAAAGTTGTTGTGACACCTCCCTCTAGTTTTGCCATTGCTCGGATGGGTATAGTTTAGGGTAGGCTGGTATCTTGTAAATCTAATCAATATTGCTTTCAGCAGTGTTCCATTAGTTAAGCAGTTTCCTCTATATAGGTTGTGGCCAAACTAGAGGCAGGTGTCGGACATTGACTTCTGTTTCGTGTTACATTCTCTTGCGTGTGTTCTCTGGAATTTACATATGGACTCTCTTCCTTGTGCCCTCTCCACGTTACTGTGTTGTACGTAAAGAAATATTAGTTAGATGAATTGTGCAAGAGAATCATACTCTGTTTTCTGTTACTACGCATTCTGTGTCACGGTTAAGAGCACAGAGAGTTAGTATTAATTAATCATTGTGCTTAGTAGGTATATATTCATCTGTCCATAACTAAGCCTGGAACCACTTTATTGATTATTAAAACTGCAAAATGCCTTCCTGCTTTGGTCTCCCTCCTTTCACCCACTACACAACCGTAACAGTAGGGGCAATAACATAAACAACAGTATCATCTGCATAGAGGTAAAGTTTACAGTTATTTATATCTTAACCAATATTACTAATGTAAATTGTGAAATTCCTGCAGTATAGTTTTATAAAGTGTATGTTCAAATCCTTCATAAGCCCTGTTATTTTGGTAACTATTAGACCTCTATTAATTATTCTGTGTGCTTCCTGGGTGAAAAGTTCAGTTTGTGAGTGTGTTCACTTTATTAATAGCTTTTACATTAACGTAAATCTAGGCACATTGATTAATTTCATGACATTTATCATAAATTATCCTCTCCTCTGCATATAAAACAAGTGGTGAAGGACAATGACACCCCAATCTTAGTTTACGAATGCCCAAATTACGACTACATTATCCCAATATTGACCCTGAATCAGCAAATGCAACTCTGACTGCGACTTGCTTTACTCTATTACGTGGAACACACATTTTCCACTGGACAGCCTTTAGTTTCCAAATGGTGTTTGGCAAAGCATGCTCCTAGGCAGGCTACAATATATCCATCTACAAGTTGGGAGCTGTGACCAACTTCCATAAAGCCAAATATTTACGCTGTCCCACATACCCTGTCTCCCTGCTGGATGAAAAGGGCTATTCACTCGACACTCCCAAGGTTCTCTTCCACTTCGACTACAGGATGGAGAGCCAGATCCGAAAACCTCCCACTGTGACACAAACGGCTATATTTAGTCACATCCCAGCCATAAATAACAATATCTGTGGATAATTTGGACAAATATTTCCTTAGTAATGAATAGGTAGTCTAAACTGATCCATGATCCAAATTATGTAAGCCTGAAGATGAGTTTTGCTGTTTTAGTCACTTAGCCTGAACCAGTTGGCTTAAGACAAAGATATAAAAGTTGAAAGTTAATTGCCAGACACAGTCTCATTTTCAATAGATCTGAGTCTTGAGCTAATATCATTTGTTGATTGGCATAGCAGTATCCAGAGGGAGTGGTTTAACATGTAAGCTACATAGCTAAAACCCCCAGGACTGTCAATGTGTAATAATCTACTTCTGATTATTACATTTCACAAGTTTTGTATTTGTTTAATAGAACAGTATGATGGCATGCCCAGACAGCACATTTAAATGGATTATATCTGGCCCATATCTACAAGGTCACTGTTTATAACTTTGCCCCAGTGCACAAATCAGTTTGACATGGTTGGCATATCGCACAAACAGACGTGCTGTGGCCCTATGTGGCTTCTACAGTGACAGATCTGGCCCATATTCGCATGCTGTTTAGTAATGGCTGTAGAAGTTCAAGATGCTGAAACTCCAACTCTGGCCACACTAAATTGACCTTGCTGTGCACTTCTTCTCGGAGATAGGAAGTCAGATATTTGCTACATAAATCGGCATCAAGCGTGTTTACTAGAACCCGAGCAGCAGGCACCATAAATAACATTTAGGCAGCCAATGTGTCAACAATAAATGCCATTACCTCAGTTCACTACTGAAAGCCATAAACTGTTGATGAAGAAGGTCCCTAAAATGAAGCATCCGAATAACAAGCTTCTAAGAGCCCATTGATTGTGGATTTGAGAACTGGACAACAACAATAAGCACTTAAGGCAACTTGCTGACAACAGTTTAAACATTGTTCCAACCCTGTTAACGCTTAGTTAATGCATTCAGCTCCTTTTCACATCAACCAAGGTAACTGTGTCAGTCATATCGGCATGATTGTAAACTCATCAAGTGAGAATGTGAGAAAGAAAATAGAAATTTGAGACTAATTACACCACATCATTCAATTTTGATTAATAATTAAAGTCTTGTTTCCTAACTAAATATCCATTATTAATGAAGAAATCAGAGAGAGTATGTTAATTGGCTTCAAAATTCAAACCTGACCACTTAATCCAGAGAGAAGGTTGACACTGCTAATTGTGGGAGTAATCGAAGTACCACCCTTTGGGAGTTAATGGAGGGATTTGTAAATGGGCGGGGGGCGTGTGCTTCCTTTGTGTTGTCGTGATGACTCCATCTGTTACCTGCAGAAACAACCAGAAATATTTTTCATACAACCAGTGAAAAAAAAAACTATTGCCTATAATATCAATGCCTATAATAACATTTTCTGATAATGACCTTTCTGTCAATGGTAATTGTGATTATGAAATCATTAGAATCTGCTCAGTCAGATGCTGAATGTGCTACTTCAGATTTAGGATTCAATAAAGTCACTTTTTGGCACCCTGGGACAAGAATTATGTTTTGGTAAAACTGTATAAAACACCTTACTGTATGTTTGTGCAGTCTAAACAGCATGCTGTATTTTTGTCAAATGTACTGTTTTAGGTAAAGATTGAAGGGGTACGACATAAAGAAGGCAAATATATTCCAATTAGACATTTTAAGACAAGATAACTCAGCATTTTTTGTGTTTGAGTGCTTCAGTCAATGTTCATAGCCACACTATTTTGTTGTTGAGACAGACCCAACCGTTACAATAAATTAGAACTCTGGACAGTGATTAAAAATAACAAAATTCAAGTCTGCATAGCGTAGTGGGCTAAGTCACTGCATTGCAGGACAGTCTACGTCATGATGGTCAGCGGTTTGAGCCTAACTATGGGTTTTCTGACTTTCCCCAAACCTCCTGCACGAGGCAGCACAAATTGGCATAGCGCTGCCCAGGATTTGGGTTAGATAAATCAGATTATCTGTTCTGCCATGTCGCTCTCCATTGACTCCTTGTGTGCAGATCGGGCACCTGTCAATTTAATCGCAGAAGTACAGTTGGTGAACATAATCATCCCGTACATGATCTGACTAAAGGCTTCTGTGTTGGATGAGCAGTGTGAAAAGTATCAGCAGCTGGGCAACATGTGGTTGGATGAACCAAGGAGTTGCAGAGAGGCTGACAAGGCAGGGATAGTGGGCATTGTGAGGAGAAGAAAATGGGGGTACAAATTTATAATGACACTTACAGCATAAATCAAAATAACACATCTTTAAAGTATAGAAGTTAGCTACCATCTGTTTGTTCCCTCCTCTCAGGGAACACATTTATTTGTGATTGTTCTAGAAAGATGATTATATCTCACAGTCATTTACTCTCCATTACCAGACACGTTGTCCTTGAGGTGGCATTCCAGGGATTTTTTTCACAACCTTCTTTTTGTGTCAATTCTTTTTTTAATTGGACATTTTTGTCACCAAACAAGATTTATTGCAGGCATACTTGTGAAAGTGAACCTGGCTGAAATTAGAATACATTTTGTCCGTGACACGGGCAAATACGTGGAAGGGTGTGACCTTGTAGGCAGATCTGAAGTGTTGGACCAGTGCCATGTGTGTGTGTGTGTGTGTGTGTGTGTGTGTGTGTGTGTGTGTGTGTGTGTGTGCGTGTGTGTGTGTGTGTGTGTGTGTGTGTGTGTGTGTCAGCGTGAGTGTGTGTTGAGCATGCTCATGTAGTAGGCACATGTGTGTAATAAATGAGAGATTGTGTGTGGTTGTGTGTGTTAGCATTTGTGTGAGAGAAAGTGTTTGTGTAGGTCCACAGGGATGAAGCCCATGGGAACGTTCACGACTGGTCTGGATAGAGAGCCCAGGCGCTTTATCTACTTAGCAGTATCACCTTCAAACCTTAAAACCCTGTAGCACTGATACTTTAGCCCAGGGTTCGGCTATCGTTTTGACCCGAGTGCCACATCTGGATTTTGAAATTAAGCTAAGGGCCACATGCAGTAGATACAGTTTATGACTGATTTCAAAAGATGTAGGCCTGTGTATTGGAATTTGGTGTAAACAACGACAAAGCATGGATCCATCCTGCCTTGTATCAACGGCTCAGGCTTGTGGTGGTGGTGTAATGGTGTGGGGGACATTTTCTTGGCACACTTTGGACCCCTAGTACCAATTGAGCATTGTTGGAATGTCATGTCCATCCCTTTATGACCACAGTGTACCCATCTTCTAATGGCTACTTTCAGCTGGATAACGCACCACGTCACAATGCTCACATAATCTGAAACTGGTTTCTTGAACCCTCACAGTCCCCAGATCGCAATCCAAACAAGCAACTTGGGATGTGATGGAATGGGAGATTAGCATCATGGATGTGCAGCCGACATATCTCCAGCAACTGCATGATGCAATTATGTCAATATGGAACAAAATTTCTGAAGATTGTTTCCTGCACATTGTTGAATCAATGCAGCAAAGGATTAATTCTGAAGGCATAAACCGATCCAACCGAGTATGCCAACCCTATGACTTCAGAATTAATTCTGAATGCAAAAACCGGTTTAACCTAGTACTAGCAAGGTGTACCTAATTAAATGGTCATGAGCATAACAGTGAAAGTTGTCCTGTGACAGTGCCTATATTTGCATGGCTGGCTAGGTACTGCAGTTAAGTTAAAAGTACCAAATGGCGTGATAGTATGCTATGAGCAAGCTAACAAATTTTTATCCGATTTGTTTTGCTGAAGCCACGGACAACAACAGCATTGTTCTAATTATGTTTTTATATATTGCTGATTAAGAAAATTACCACCATATTGTGAAGATAATACATTATATTCAAGCCCAGAAGCAGAAGTATTACATACAGTAGCGTGTACAAAGCTACTGTAACTAAATAAGCCAGCAGTAGCTTATAACAAAGGTTTGCTACACATCAGTAGCTAATTAAAAGCTTTTTGAATTGTCTTTGGTTTAATGTATATCCATAAACTGTGCTAGATGTGAAATGCATATTATCAGCACAGATTGAAAAAAACATCAAACATCAAGACTCCACATCATAGTACATCACTGAAAAGGTCATGATAACCATAATGTCTGTGAAAAATGCACATACCACCAGTATTGAAGTAAAAATATGTTTCCCTGTAATACCTAGATATAAGTTCAAAATGTTAAAACAATCATATTCTTTTCAGAATGAAATAACCATCGAATCAAATTATTATTACCACATTTTAGACACAAACAATGAGGACAACAGGATATTTGCACCCAAGTTCCAACAGAGAATGGGGGGGGGCTGCGTTCATTTTGCTGGGAGCAATTAATATTAACTGCCTCGATCAGGGGCACAGCCGCAGATTTAATTCACCTGTCTGGCTCAGGATTTAATCTAGCAACCTTTTGGTTACCGGTCAGATCCTTTAACCAGAACGCCACCTGCTCATACATATTTAAATGCAATAAACACAATAGAAGGGTATGTTTGGCTTTGCTTCTTTCTGGTACACAGTTCGGAACTATATTCTTGTAAAATACTATCTAAACACCTAAAGTCCCCCAAATTTTTGAAATACCTAAACCATTAAGGGTAATTTTATTTATTATATATTTTAGTTTTTCAATTTTCCTCCCTTCCCAATTCTCACTAACCCTACCTTGTCATCAGCTCCTCAACTCCTTGGACAGATCTGTGGGATGACGAAGGGTGCGCACACGGTTCATCCAACCACATGTCACCCAGCCACTGATTCTTTTTGTACTGTTCATCCAACACAGAAGTCAGATCATGCATCTGATCATTACTTTCACCAACTATACTTCCGCGTTTTAATTTACAGGCTCTCGATCTGGACACAGAGCTGGAGCGCCACTTGGCAGGATAGATAATCTGCCAAATTGTGCTGCCTCGTGCAGGAGGTCTGGAGAAAGTCAGAGAACCCATAGTCAGGCTCAAACTACTATCATGACATAGACTGTCCTGCAATGCAGCAACTTAGGCCACTACGCCATGCTGACCCAAGTAATTAAATTAATCTGCATGCTAATGTAATCCACACAATAACATTAACTTAGTTAATTTCCAATTTAGACAGACATTACACTTGCTGACCTCATGTACTGAACACCATGTGTTATCTGACTTCCTGGTGCTATGAAAACAATAATGAATAGACATGGTTGGGCTTGCATATTGTGTTGTATTGTTTCATTACATTGAGTGCTGTTTGAATATTATGCATTTTGTGAAATAAAACTGTTGGGAATGAAAATTAACACTAACTGAGGTCTGGAATGGATTGAGCACTGCATCCATTTCCTTTGCTGCCTGAGTTACAGTTTGTGTATTATAGCAATAACAACAATTAATTTTTAATGTTTAGAAATATAAGTATCCGCTTTCTTTTTGAAAAACAGTATCACTCTTAGGGCCAGCAAGAGATCTGAGAGGAGACGGGGTCTGGCCGCCTACTTGTACTGGCAGCATACAATAAATGTCTCAATCCACAGGAAAATTACAGCTTTAAAGTGCGCACCACCCCCACCTTTCAAATGAAATATTTAGCGAAAAAAACTCAATGTTTTATAGTTCTAATGCAACAGGCCTAGGAGAGCCCCTAAGCTCTCTTTATTTATGTCTCATTAAGCTCAGGCCATTTCTGGGGCTTGAGTGTTTTTCTTTTTTTTTTCTTTTTGAGTTCCTGTTCTTTAGGAGTGCTTGTAGGTGCCTGTTCAGATGTCAGTAAAGGGTTTGTTGTGTCTTCTTGAAGGACCCCCGTTGCTGATGTTTGAAATCTTTAAATATTGTAATATCTTATGTATATGGGTGTGTAACATTTTTAAATAGTATAAATATTGCATGTAGTGTATACAAAACAAACAAGAGTTATGTTAGCTAAACCTCCTAAGGTCTCACATACATGGGACATACACACGTTTTAAAACACTTGGATCTCAGTGAAAACAAGACGTTGCATGTAATCTATACAAAACATAAAAGAGATATGGAAGCTAAGCCTTCCGAGATCTTGCGTTCGTGGACGTTACACTCAATGAAAAAAGACGCAAAGCAAAAGCCAATAGGAATGCATAACTAAGGAGGAGTGGAATGCAGACGGAGAGGAGGAGAGGAGGGTACAAGAGGAGGTGGAGAGGAGGTGGAAGAAAAGGAGAACTATAGATAAATCAACTGTCAGGGAGGAGGTTCTGTCTTCAGAACAAATGGGAACATGTTCCTGGGAATGTAAATTCACACACAAATGTTGTGTTTTTCCTCTGTTGTGTTTTTCCTCATTTAAATGGTTTGGAAGATGTTAAAATGTATTTTTCTGTCTATATTTTTGGGAGGGGGGGTTTCGAGTAGGCTCATATATTTAATTTATTTTCTCCCAAATATGTCCGATCATATTAATTTTTTCCAAGAAATGCTCAACAATCAATTGGAAAGCATCCACTCATAACCCAACTTCCATGGGCATTGAAATGCAGACTAAATCGGGTAAGTCGTTACTTAGCCCAAAGAATAGACTTTCAAAATCGAATCAGCTGTAGCTGGCTGTGCCCCACAACTGCTTTCAATGTAATTTATAGCAGATTCCAACCCAGACCGATGTGGTAATTCTAAATAGCATATTTCTAACTGAAGGTAATAAACTAAATCCATCTACCGCCACTTGTCTCGTATAGTGATGTTACTCTATGTACTTCTTAGGTGTCCTTAGCCTCCCTCAATCACCCTTCCCTTCACTCTGACCGTCATACTCTGGGTGAGATTAATACTGTCTGGGAACCCTGCAAGAAGGGTTAAGGGGCTAATTTCGGTAATTGATTGTAAGTGCTGCGCCACAGCTCCCCTGATGCCAGTGTACAAGTCATGACGCGGGCACTTAAAGGGCGCTCACCGGCAGCTTGATTGATCCAGCCCAATCGATACCTTGGCCTGTGTGTAACAGGGGGCCTCTTAGTACGGGTTCATGTCCAGTGCTAATGGTGAACGACATGGATGTGGGCTGGGGGGGCTGTCTGAGGTGTGATTATTTCACATGCTAATGTGGCTAACTTGCAGCTGAGTGGAAAGCAATGCTAGCTGCCTTTTGTGGTGCTTGCTCTGTTCACACACACTGAATACGACCATACCTCATTATTTGTTTGCTGATTGGCGGAGGTGCTTCTGTCTGGTGCGTGTGTTTATGGGTATGTGCTGGGCACCGACTTACCTACACCACCGTTGGTATTCACCCATTTGAAAGGCACACAGCTATAGCCACAACTCCTACCTTCTCCAATCTCCACCTGGTTGTCCAATGTCTCCCTGCCATGCCCTCTATCTGCCCACTGTCTAGGTCTGCGCCCACCCTCGCTTGCCCCATCAATACCGCCCACACCCACCATCGTAATGAGGATCAGATTACAGAAAGAAATCAACAGTCGTCACCGTGACGGATGGGCGAGCGCTGGTTGGCAGCATTTGGCGGCAGGCAGCTGCGTCCAGACATGTCCCCTTTGATATTTCTTCTCTATCTCGTTGCCCTGATAATGTTAACCCCTCTAATGAATCCATTGTGTGCCTGTCCGAAGCCATTGTCTTCCACAGGATCCTTTCTTTTCTGTTTTGCGGCTAGCATTTCCCCGCATGACTGACTTACCTGTGGCAGTGTGATGCCTACATTCTGTTTCTACCCCTGCCTTTCCTATTGCTTCGTTTCATTCTCTATTCTTCCCTTACACATTCTATCCGTCTTCCTCCATCAGTCTTTCTCAATCCCTTTCACACTCTTACTCTTTTTTTCTCTCTATTGCTTTCTATCCCTCCATAATTTGCATATTAGATGTATTTGCACTCTAATTCACCCCATGCTCAAGCTATTGAATTCGTACCAGGCTAAAACCTGATGACTCGCCATATATCCACTCCAGCTGAAATGTCATCTTGCAAGGAACAGAGGTATAATTTAATAGCAATTAACAGTAAACAATGGGTGGGGTGGTTAATAAATCAATGGGCGCAGTGGGTGGGGTGAGCTTGTTTTTCTTCTATTCTTTTCATCCAGTCAGAGGTACATTTAGGGTGGTTTACAAAGGCCTTGGCGTGACTGAACAAATGTGTGGTGAACTAGTGTCAATGGCTGTGATACTGTGATATAATTTTTTTTTTTTAATGAAGTGATTCACACTGTGTACTGTAGTAATGACAGTACTGCAATATTAGCGTTCATTGTCCCTGCTATAAACCAATAGCTGTGTTGAACAACACAGTATTTTGCTCTGCTGCCTTTGGTCTTGAGTTACAGTGCTCCAGAGCATTCATTATCTGTCTTAAAATATGACCCAATATCCCTGCAGCCAATAGTTAATCTCCGTATGAAAACAGAGCAATGCTCTTCTGCCATAAACAACATAAATTCTGATGTTGGGTTTGGTAAACCACCTTTCCTACGGTGGGAAAATATCCTGAAATGTAGAGTACACAGCTAAAGTGATGTGCTAGTTGTCATAGCAAACAGAGGAAGCTAAGAAAATAAGTATACACCTTTGGTGGAAATAGCTAGAGAGGCTTTGATTTTTATGGCGCCAAACCCAGCTATTTTCTCCTCCTTCATGGGAACCCTACTGTGACTCTCACACCCAACTAAGAAATGGCATATGAACACCTTTTCCATTCACAAACATTCACCATTTATTTTTTTACTGTGAAACACATGTGTTCATTTAATTTTACTGTGGTTCAATGACTAAATGTTGTGTTGCATGCACTGGAAGTCTATGAAGACTATATACTCTCTATCATGTGTTTATTTATATTGAAAAATTTTTGCATCATGAAGTAAAAATGTATGAATGCCATAAAGTAAAAGCTTTGAAATGTAATTCATAGGTTTGCTCTACAGGTAAATTATGAAATACGGACCTCATTACACTGCTGTAGAGCCTCTTTCATTGGTAGTGGGTCCCAGCATATTTGTTTTTAACCTAGAGGCTAAATCACAAGCTGAAATGTCACCTTGCACATAACAGCAGTGTTATTTAATAGCAATTAATGGTAAACAATGGGTACGCTAGTGTCCTAGATGAATTTCCAATCTGGCCTTCATACTGTCATAGCAACCTAATCATCCCCAGCTTTCAATTGGCTCACTCACACTCTCTCCTCCACCTGTAACTACTCTCCAAGTTGTTGCTGCAATTGAGCATATGTTCTCAAATAATATGCCTCGTAAAATAATAGTAAAATTAATGAAAATAAATCAATTACAACCTCCCCCTGGGAGATTCAGGAGATTCACAGTAGCAAATGAGGTTACCACATTTGGGGTTTTCTAATCCTCTGAGGTGAAAATGCATTAGGAATGCAAATAGTTTTTGCTATGAAACGAATGCAGTATGTTGATATGAGCAATGTGAAACTGTAGGTGAAATGTTATGTGAATCCGAATTAATTGAACATTTGCACTGTAAATACTGTACAGATCTTAAAATCCACCAGAAGATAGTGTGTAACATGTTCACACCTATAGCAATCCTATACTATGAACTAAAACAACATTAAATTTTTTCAAGACATTGTAGTACTGGTTATGATTAACCTGTTATAGAAGCCTTATGCTATCAGAAGCGCTACTGTCCAGCCCTAATCTTTTTATGAGCGATTTGCTGTTTTTAATGAAAACCCTTGCAGCCCTATTCACAATCATGTCCTCACATCTAAGCTTATATTTCATCCGGCTATTGTGATGTCATCACCAGGCACCAGTGCAATACATAATTCCCTCTTTATGACAAACAGTCGCTCGGGGGCCAGAGATCTTAAAAGAAATGCTTCGGGGCTTGGGTCAAGTCATAGCTGCGCGCAACGGAATAATATTGTTAGGCTTATATTCGCCAGGCTCTCTGGCCTTCATAGAAGGAATGCTGTCCCTCATATCGAACGGGTTTCATTGCCCCTGTGGCAGACTTTCGAGCGCCAAACCGTGGATGTCGAAGTGAAGGTGATTTTACATGCATACCGAGGCTTGAGAGGTGTGTCAACCTTCTAGTGGACGCCAACATTTATACATACACACACGCAGGGCGAAGGCTGAAGATGAAGTGGGTGACATGGGGCATGGCGGGAAGAATGATGACCCAGACGGAATTAACACATGGACACAACACACACACAGGAAGAGATTACACACCCACCCTCCAAGCAGAAATATTGCCCCCTTTGCTTGTTGTCCCCACCCTTCCGGCTTTCCCCTCAGCCTGAAAATCTTTATCTGCTACATGATGCATGAAAATATACTGTCTTCTTTTAGAAGTGTTTGCGCCCCCTGACCCCGTCGGCTCAGATGCAATGTGACCTCGCCGCCGTCATCCATTTTAGTTGGGAGAGTAGATTCTATGAATTTTTATTACCGTCTCTGTCTCGTGTGGGTTTCACTTCTTTTTTGGTTCCTCTTCCATGCGATGTCTATTTGATGCATGAATGGCTTGACACAACAAAAAATGTAGTTGTTGAGCTCCTCTGAAATTAATATATTTTCTTTCACACAAGGTGTTTATATTATTTTAGGCTTTTATTATTGTGGTTCTTTTGTGGAAATTCTGCAGATGAATTCTGCAGATGTGAGTCTCACTACTTTTCTTATAGGTATTGTGAAGAGCATTTTTAAACAGGTGCGCATAGTTTTTGTCTACAGCCTTGTTGACACCCTCCTAGTAAGCAACACTGATGCAAGGCTCTGAAAGCATCAATTAGCACCACCGGTGGTCCGCATACATTTTTACCTCCTCCATTTCCTTTTTATGTCTCGTGGGAGAAGCTGCTAAGGGATACAATTAATTTTTTGACACAAAAATGAAAGTGTTAATTCACCTGTGATAATTAGTGCTATTCTTACCTCCATGTTGATGAATGTATAAAGAGGTGTTTATTTATTAATTAATTTTCCTATCGTCAATTTGACTCTCGTAATTGTGTGATCTCAAGTTGAGGAGGAGTCTCAAAGGAAAAATATTACAATCCTGTTTGGCAGTAATGGAGCTTGTCAAAAAATCCTGAAGTTAGATTTTTCTTTTTCTTTCATGTCTTTATTGGTTGTTTTTTAGAGTTAGTTGAGGTTTGGGCCCAGATATTTTATGTAAGACTCAAACAATATCAAGGGTTGGTTGGAGATGATTGGCTACCTGAGTGTAATAGACAATCTAAAACGTACTGTTTAACAAACCCGTCTTCCTTATTGTAAAAAATGAAATGAGGGAGAAACAAAACACTAACCATACAATGATCAAAAGATAAAACACAAACCAATCTGAGAAACAGAATGGACTTAAACATGAGCAGTTGTCAAACAGAGTTCAAGCTAAATGACAATGCATTCTCTTTGTTACCACAATGGAAGGTCTGGGAGAAAAACGTCAACATGTTTGTGTAGCCACGAACTATTTCTTCAAATTCACTATACTGAATTTTGACACGTTCCTCCACTGATGTTACTAAGATAAAGTAAAAAAGTAAAACACTGTAATCATTGTTTGTTGGCTTAACTTCACAGCATTACAACAGCTCACCTTTGGGAAATGAGGTGAAGGAAAGAGATGCTTGTCAAAGCTGTCTTAGAAAAGTAGGACATGTTTCTGTTATTGATGTAAACCATACTACAGCTAAGGGGCTCAACTCAATGAAGGTGTCATTGTAGTGAAGTGTTCACTCTAGTATTAATGTCATTTTCCCCAATCTGGCCATTGACCTCTTTTTCATATTCAAAATGTTCACAACCTCACCATGAAAAAAATATTATGTATTCAAGGGGTAATGCATACTTTCCCAGATGGAGCTATGACAGTATTTCCCAAAGTATAAGGGTTAGTAATACTTTGAAATGTTATTTTAAACTGAATGAGTTAGGGTTTGTTATTCATCAAAGTCATTCAGGCAATAATGCACAATAATCTGTCCATAAAATAACATTATCATTAAAAATGATTTTTCCCTAGTCTGATTTACTTTTAAGTTTGTCCTTGCTTTCCATGCAGGCTCAAGCCAACCTTATCCATCAACCATTACCATTTAAATACACATATATAGGAAGAAAACATCAACTGTTGTGTTTCACAAAATTAAATATGTTTAATACATTTTAAGGCGACCAGTGACTACTAGCTTAACCATGGATGTGTCTGTCATATTATTCCAGTTTCTCACACAACCCCATTTTCAATTCCGCTAACCCCAAATAATGTGAATGAAATCACTGGGACCGGCCCAAACACCCTTAACGGAGCAGATAACAGGCATAACCCTTTCCCCAACGTACCCCTTAAATAGGGTTAAACCATAGAAATAAAATGGATAGAAAGGACATTGAACTGTTTGGCGTGGTCATTTGATTAGTACACAACGAAACGGCGATTGTTGTTAGTTGTCAAGGTGACAACACGCAAATCGGTTTAATGCGGAAGTAGGCCTCTAGATCTTTGCAATGGATTGGTACACATAAATATGGACGACGCTCTGACCATTCTGCTACATTGATTTGAATTGGAATGTCCTTTCTACCCATTTCATTTCTATGGGTTAAACACTTCCCACCACACCGGACAGGACATCCTATCTCATCCCAGTGCATCTCCAAAGGCGGACATAAAAAAAGAAAACGGAGGCCGTCTTAAATCACGTCTGGCACCGCTCGTCTAATGACTACTGAGCTCCTGCATATTTCAACATTAATTCATTAGAGGAGGGGATCATGCGAAATCAGCGGCGGTGGCTGGCGAATCGCGGCGCTCTGATTGAGACCGTTATGTTTTATAGGAGCCATTTCTCAGTGCCGCCTCTGACAGCACTTGAGGTTATTAAATTGGCAAATTCAAAAAAGAATCGAGGGAACGAGAGAGTGTGCGAAAGAGGGAGAGGACTTCAGGGAATCTATGGCTGGAGAGGCTCTGTGTGTGTCTGTGTGTGTGTGTCCGTGTTTGTGTGTGTTTTCTTCTGCCAGCTCTAATACAAGGTTTATAAGTGGATGTAGAGAACCAGGGGCCACTGTGACCTTGTCTTACACCCCCTGCAGCCAAAGAGCCACGTCACCTCAGCTGCATGTAGTACTAACTTATTCTTGTACAGCACCTCCATCTACCTTGTTCATCCACCACATTTCACTCAATCATTGGGCCCATCGCGTTTGCTCCACATTAAATATTACATTTGTGGTACACACACACACACACACACACACACACACACACACACACACACCCCTGCTTTCCGTATGCCCTTTCCTTGTTCCAATTAGAAGGCAGGACCGGTTTCTCATCAGCGAGCATCTCTCTCAGTGTCCAAACGAGTGCTCAGTGCCAAGCATGTCAAGAAATGAAGCCATCACACAGTGACAGCTGCTCCTCTCTCTCTCTCTCTCTCTCTCTCTCTCTCTCTCTCTCTCTCTCTCTCTCTCCCTCTCTCCCTCTCTCCCTCTCCCTCTTTCCCTCTCTCTCGTTCTCTCTCTCTAGTTATCCAATTTTCCTTGCTGACTGTCTACCATCTGACTTGAACTCACGTAGGGACGCTCTCCACCGCTTAACACTGCTATTTGTCGCCAGAGCGCTTTCAAACAGTCAACAGTTTGACTTCCTCTCAGTATTTTTCACTATCTTCCTCTCTGTTCTTCCCAGTCCCCTCACCTCCATCCCTCAGTTGACTGACTGTAATCCACTCCGGTTAAGGAGAGCCAACACATGGATCACAGGCAGTCCCCTCATGGCCTCTTCTCCCCGGGGAGGCTTTGTGGAGTTAGGGGGTGAGCTTCAGGCGACTCTGCTACTACAGCACTCTATCTCCATGCTGTTATCCATGACTATCTTGTACTGTTTCTGTTGTTGGCCTCACTCTGGAGTGAGAGATAGAGGGAAGAAACCAGGGACGGGGGTTGTAGGAGGGTGTACCTATCAGAGAGGGAGTAACCTCGTTCCCTGGCTGCTCCGCACATATAAGCCTGGCACATCAACCTTATAACTTGGCCTTAAAGGTAGTGAACGTATAATTAGTGTATATGGGAGTGACCAAGACAGGTTGGAAAAGGTGTTGGAGGAGATTTCTGGTTCGTTAGATGACTTACATGATCAAGCCACTGAGTAATGTGCCAGGAGATTCACTTGCTGTCCTATATCACATTTAAGGTCACATTTGTAACATTTCTCCGCCAGACCATTTTGTATTAGGGCCGAATTGGCTGGGAACAAGACCATAAAGCTCCATTGGATTGAGCGAAGGAGGCTAGGAACAGGTAAAATAGTGAGGACAGGGAAAGAGAGATGGTGTGTGAGTTACAATGGGGAAAAAGTGAGAGTGAGAGATGGAGAGGAGAACCGGATATCCTCAAAAAAAGAGGAGATAATGGTATGAATATAGAAGGGCAGAAGAAGAAAAAGGGCCAGGCACTGACAACAGAGAAAGAGTTAAAAATAAAGTGGAAAACATCTGAGCGTGACAGACTAAACGGAAAGGCAGAGCATAACAAACAGAGGTTTGGGAGATAGAGAAAGAGAGAGAAGGTGAGAGGGGAGAGAGAAAGGGAGCCAGCAAGGAAAAGAGAGAAAGCAAGAGAGGCCCTTGAGGGCTAAATGAAGCCTGATTCCCATGATATTTGGACCTCCCCTCGGGAGCTTACAGAGGCTGCCTGGCACTGACGATTGGA
This sequence comes from Umbra pygmaea, assembly GCA_016801145.1. Classification (NCBI taxonomy): domain Eukaryota; kingdom Metazoa; phylum Chordata; class Actinopteri; order Esociformes; family Umbridae; genus Umbra; species Umbra pygmaea. Next base: position 28,740 of record JACXGM010002678.1, on the reverse strand, counting down.
GAGCAGCTCCTGAGGGAACGTCACATCAGAATAAGCAAAGAACACACGAGCGCTTTGCTCCCCTCTGATTGACACTTATTCCGTCAACATATCCAGTGCACCATCGCTCTGACATGATCCCTTTAAGAGGCATGGTTGTTGTTGTACTGGATCCCAGGTGTCTGGGGATAGAGAAAGGGCAGGTTCTTGATTCAGTGTTAATACAAGTTTTTCAAAGCAATAATAGCACTACAGCAGCAACATACAGGCGCACGTACAGTATGCTGCTACAGTACTTACGTCTGCACTTGTAAATGATGTATGAATGAGTGAATGACATGACATGACAACACCATCACTTCACTGTGTTTTGCCGTGTGTTTTTGTGTATGTCCAGATTTTCTATCCTGGACTGAAACAAGGCACTGGGAAAATTGTGACTCAAGCAAAATCAACATTTTTGCCACTGGTTGTAAATCTGGCACTTCCGTGCTAAAACTGTAAAATGATGTACTATGTCATGTACTGTATTTGTGCTGTAGGTCATGATTTGAGCCCAATGTCATCAAAACCATGAATTAAACTTGGAATTTCATGGTTGAGGTATGACGTAGATATTTGTTATTGTATATAAATTACCTATTATATGTATGTTTTGTTAATTGCAAAAGTCACAGACTGCAGCTTAATGAAGGATATTTTCTGCCTAATGGTTAGGTTGCAGGTAAAGGTTAAAGTTAGGGTTAACAATAGGGTTAGGTGTTAGAGATTAGGGGCCCTATTTTAACGATCTGAAACTCAAGTATCAAACGCGAAACGCAAGTGACATTGTGGAAGGGTACCGGGCGCTACTGCTATTTTACCGGCGGAATAAATGACTCTTGCGCCCGACGCAAATCTAAAATAGGTAGGTCTGAAGTAGCTTCATTAGTCATAGGTGTGGTTTGGGCGTAACGTGCAATAAACCAATCAGAGCGTCATCTCACATTCCCTTTAAGAGCAGGCGCGCTTATTCCATGGAGGATTGCTATTATAACGGCAGATTGCTATTGATTTTTCTTTTTACAAATTGTAAATAAAGAAATGTCACAAGACATAGCGTACTTTCGGATGTTTTGGACTCATTCTCACTAAATCACGAGTTTATGAATGCATGGTAATATTTTTGCAATGTAGTCTAAAATTAGACGGAGATTATTCTTCTGTCAAATAAGCTTTCCTCTCCCGTTCTGTATTCATGGGCATTTGGGTTAAGTTGCAACGGCACGTGCATTTCAACATCACGTCTCCTGAAGTCCTCTAATATTTCGTAATTAATCTCATCAACACATTCATGATTCATTGAAATGTTGCGTAAAACACAACAAACGACAAAGAATGCTGCAACTTGAGTAGTGTACCTGTTCTATCCAAACACCTGACGCGCATTTTGAGTGTGCCAAATGTTCATTCAATTAGGCTACACTGCGTGTTTGTGTGTGTTTTCGATTAGCATGTGCCCTTAAAATAGCATATGAATAACACGCCAATGACTTTTAACCAGGTTTTTCCTGGTCAGTGGCGGAATTGTTTTCGGGAACTGCAAGATAGCACCAGGGAACGTTTGGGCCGGAACACGGCTCTTCTTTTCGCTGAACCGCCCAACGAACGCAAGTTCATTTCCTAATTTTCATATGGGAAAAGTCCCATATGCGTCGGGTGCAAGATAGGAATGATACATGCGTTTGTGTAAAAAGTCAATTGCGCTGGGTGTAAGATAGGGCCCCTAGGAGTGTAGATGCTATATTTTGACACCCTGTTCTGATCTACTTTTACCATCCTCCGGAAAGTCTGCCCAAACACACACACACATTCCCTTACCCTCCCAACAAGGTGTCCTCTATGTATTGTAATGTATCGACAGCTGAAGTTTTACAAAGAATTAGGAAAAATATGAATGGTTCAATATCCTACTACTGTGAATGTATGCATTCTGGAGAATGATACAAACTTTAGATTTAGGGTTAGCAGGTTAGGTTAAGAAGTTGGGGTTAGGTTTAGGGAAAATACAATTTACATGGGAATAATGTTTGGCGTCTCCACGATTATAGTACAGTTTAAAATGTTTGTGTTTGTAGGGGTGTGTACGTGTAAGTCTCTGCGCTTTTCACCAGTGAATATCTCCTGCAATAGCTAGGCCATTAGCGCATTTGAAACTTGATGTAATGTAGGAGTGTAAGTGACACATGTGGGTCCCCCTCTACTTAGGCAGTATAGATGGACTGAAGTGGCATGCCAGGTGACAGTAATGCCTTACTATGTGGTACAAGAAAGTAGCATAGCGAGTAGGACTAGAGGGACCGCCATTACATAAGAAACCACATTCCGGATGGATCCAGTTTCAGAAAGCTTTGAAAAGAAGATTCCTATTAACTGATAGGGAAGTTTGTTGAACGTTTTGACTAACACACTGAAAAATATAGTATTGTGTGGTCTAGACCATTGAGGAAAGGATAACGCAACGTTATATTGTCATTGGCATTGGAAGTCTGAATGTTTCGATCCTTCCTGAACATATCGCTGTCATAACCGTGGCCCTAGTGCAACATAAAATGGTAGTTGGAGTTGTCTGGCAAATTGAATAGTAGCTAGCGATAGGTCTGGAACTAGAATGAGCATACCATCATTACAGCAGCTGTCGATGGATCTTAATTTGGGGCGCTGGCTCATAGTACTGTCCGAACTGGAAGAAAAGGAACGGTATCGCACAGTATCGCACAATGGGTTTGGTGTGTTGCGCACCGTTCCATTCACTCCAGTCCCGAGCGTAACATGAGCCCACCCTCCCCAATTAAGATCCACCAACCGCCGCTGCATCATTAGGAGTTTACAACAATGAAATGGAAATTAGCCGAATTATGACGATATCATATTAGCCATTTTGGTCAGAGAGTTGGTCTATAATGGTTTGAAATGTGATGAGATACTTTATACACTTAATATATCAATTTCCAATTGTTTGAGCTAGTCAATAGTGTAGCTTTGGCCTGAAACACTCATTTATGTGTTTGCATTCTGGTTGAGTTGTCCTCCCTAGATACTCAACTCCAAACTTACTGGTATCGACTTATTTAGTCACTTTCAGGTACATTCCCCTCTGCCTTAGCACACTGCCTAAGTTCCTTAATGCCACTCAGAACTCCTGACATCATTTAGTCATCAACATTCATTTCAGTTTGACTGAGAGAAATTCCCTAAATGTATCTCTAAATGTGTCTTTCTGCATTTAGTGTACTTTAATGTTTATTTGTCAATCCAATGACAATGAAGTTGTTCCATCAACCCGGAACAACTTTAGTACAAGTCATCCTTTCACAGATTTATATATTCAACTCTATATCCAAGTGGATCTGATTAACAGGAGACAAAATATAAAGAGGGGGATGTACTTTTGTCCTCATTCAGTACCCGATGCTGAAAAAAGGGTGCTCTCAAGTTTTCAGATGACACCACCCTAACCACAATCAAATCCATGGATGTGTTGGTTGACTTCTGGAATATTCCCTTCTCCTGTCATCCTTGTGATTCAGGGCTCAATTGTTAGTTTGTCTGAAACTCTAGAATCTCAATGCAATCACCAAGGAGGTACACCAAAATACATTTTAAACATTTCCAGGAACATGGAGAAAGATTTTAGGTAAGGGGTACAATGGGCCTTGTTTATTATTATGTAAAATTCTTACTGATATGGGCAGATCTTTAAACAAAGTTATTTCCACCTCTAAAGGAATATCTTCATGGCACTTCATGGCACCACTTTAGGTCCCCTGAAAGCCCTTGCTCGATATGCACTTGAACATGACCCCCTTTCAGTACTTTACACGTACAATGCCACTGTATGCAAGGCAGGTGACATCTCTTCACTGAATAATAAAGCAGGTGATTAAAATTGACTGATGTCAACCTATCCATTCCCTCAGATCTGCCTTTAAAGACACTTCATTTGGTGATCATATACTGAGGCAACCATGTCCAAATGTATTCGATTGAATGACACGTAGAGGGCAGTTCAAATGAGACGAAGCTGCTTGTTCTGTAGGTGACTTGTCAATACAATATATCAGTAAGCAAATGACTAAATTGAGTGATTATAAATAATATTGTCAATGTGATTGAGTAGGACATTTTGTACTCAAATTCATCCCCATATTGTACATTGAACAAAGTATGGTAAAGCAAAGTATACTGGTTCAAAGAAATGAACACAAGATTTCCAGCGCACATATTTTGCTGCCACATCTGTTCTTACTGACCATAATTGCTTAAAAGAAAATCTTAGATATTTTGGCCTCACACCCTCAGCCATACCATGGACTGGGTAGATGGTGAAATTAATTGGTAAATAACTTCATGGTCCTATATGTAATATTATATATGTAGAAAGTTTATATATGTAACATTCTATACTGTATGTAACCAAAAAGTGCAACAGTTGTTTCCAGCACAACCGGACCCCTCAGGTCGGGTCCTTACAAGCGCTGGGCCCACATGGGGCACAAGGTGTCCTAAATTCTTTGCTCTGCTTGGGCCCGGAACAACACAGTCTTAAAGGAGAGGATCTAAAATGGCTCCTTTCGTCATTGTCAAGACAAGCCAGTCATGGGATTGGAGCTGTGGGACAAGGCTGTGAGCCTGAAACACAGCAGTTGCCCCTGAAGTATGCCCGTGAGTTGGATGACAACCAGAACCTGGAGTTGCTTGCCAACTGTCACAGCCACACATTTCCCGAAAACACTAGGGCCACTCGAGACAGACAGAGAAAGGCTGCGCCGCTTGCCATGTGTATTCTCTTCGTGCCCGCTCTTAAATAGAACGGTCTTCGTGCACCTGATGAATGTGACCAGGCTGTTGCAATGAAGGACGATTGTGAAGAGGTCACAGAGATGCGGTAACACAGGCAGCGCTAAACACTAATCTAAGTGAGTTGAAGCAGTAAGTGAATGAATTGTTTCCTACTGTATATTAATTCATCTCTTTCTTTATATAACAAAAATGCATGAAAATACTATGTTTAACCATATCCAAGTAAACTTATTGAAATTGTATTTTTAAGTAACTTAATTACATTTAATTTGAGTTCATTTGGTGTTTGCATTTTTTGATGACTTGAATGATTTTCTATAAACTTTTATTTCTACATACATTTCACACCCAGGAAATTTGTTATCATTTTACCAAGACATTATTAGAGAAACCTGAATCTCCATCTGATACCCACTTATCTAAACATCTCATTCCAGTGTTGACCAGCTATAGGATACAAATAGTAAAATGTTTATAAAAAGTGCACATTTTTGTTTTCCCAAAACAAATGCACTTTCCATCCAGGTATGCACAGGAGTGATAACATGATGTAAGCTGTCAACATACGACTCGCCAGGCCTTTTATTATTGTCCGTGTTAGGATAGTGGGAAAAAGTGCCCATCGTTCGTAATGTGCTGATGCTGACCAAGTGCCACGTTGATCCATGGCAGGCAGAGCAAAATGGTGTGTGGCTCCAGAATCCTTAAATAACCGACACACACACACATACATTTTTGTCTATATCCCCCATAGGAGCGTTACAAAGTACAGATGAACTATACAGGTCCTTCTAAAAAAAATTGCATATTGTGATAAAGTACATTACTTTCCATAATGTAATGATAAAAATTCAACTTTCATATATTTTAGATTTATTGCACACCAACTGAAATATTTCAGGTCATTTATTGTTTTAATACTGATGATTTTGGCATACAGCTCATGAAAACCCATTGATTAGCTTAGCTTAGCGGCTAACTAACTAGTTGTGTGCTCATAAAATACACCACCAGTAAAACAGTGTTTGAAGTAATGATTTTACACTATAAAACGACAATGTTATTACAGGCCTTGGCATCGTTACTATAGGGCTATATAGAGGAAGCTATATGCAATATGCAGGAAGCCCCATTGATTAGCTTAGCTTAGCGGCTAACTAACTAGTTGTGTGCTCATAAAATACACCACCAGTAAAACAGTATTTGAAGTAATGATTATACACTATAAAACGACAATATTATTACAGGCCTTAGCAGAGTTACTATAGGGCTATATGTAGGAAGCTATATGCAATATGTAGGAAGGCCCATTGATTAGCTTAGCTTAGCGGCTAACTAACTAGTTGTGTGCTCATAAAATACACCACCAGTAAAACAGTATTTGAAGTAATGATTATACACTATAAAACGACAATGTTATTACAGGCCTTAGCATCGTTACTATAGGGCTATATAGAGGAAGCTATGTGCAATATACAGGAAGCCCCATTGATTAGCTTAGCTTAGCGGCTAACTAACTAGTTGTGTGCTCATAAAATACACCACCAGTAAAACAGTATTTGAAGCTGTATTGGTTTCGTAGTTATGTTGAGAAATGTTTGTTTATTGATCACATATATGTTGCATCAGCAGTGCCGAAAATGCGGTAGTCAATTTTGTTGTTGCGACTTTATACAATCTATGCATCTATATTATTTGCTTTTGGCAAAAACAGCTTGGATATATTTACAGATAAGATCCTTGCCGTTCTAGCAGTATATAACATGACGGGTTTTGCGCATGTTTACAATATGTAATTAACCAATGTATGTGACGTGCGCGAAAAGGTCCCGGTACCAGGTACCCTCGGGATGAACAGGTTAAGGGCATGATAATTAACAGTGTGCAACAAATAAACAAGCATCTTGAGTGGTCATCACAAGTGCACTAGTAGAAATTACACCCAATACAAATTATATCACGGGACAGATATATCACGGGACTGACTATCTATGCAACATAAAATGATCATGACATAGCACTCTCTGCACTTGCATACATGAAGACTACCCATATTCATAATTCTTGTTCCCAGACAATATTGTGCATCATGGCTTGTAATGGATGCATTTAAATGTCTACAGAAAAACGATGTAATGCTTATGGCCCTATTTTAACAATCTAAGCGCATAGCGTGAAGCGAATGGCGCAAGTGCGCTTTGGGCGTGTCCAAATCCAGTTTTGCTAGTTTGACAGCGGATAAAAGGGTCCATGCGCCAGGCGCATGGTCTAAAAGGGTTGTACTAAGTGTTTTCATTAATTCATGGGTGTGTTTTGGGAGTAACATGCAATAAACCAATCCGAGATTCATCTCCCATTCCCTTTAAGTTCCAGGCGCGTTTGTACCTTTCGCGCATTGCAATTATGACGGCGGATTTGCACCGTAATATTTTATTTGTAATCTTTTGCATGTTCGTGTGCTGCTGCGCTTTCCTGTGTGTATGTGAAACAAGCATAGTGTGCATGCCCTGTGCATATGCCTAGGTACATTTGTCTAATTTGCTGTTAAAATAACTATGACATGCTGCGTCATTGACTTTAGACCAGGTTTTTTTTGGTCAATGGCGCAATCACTTTCCGATGCCTCAAGATAGCACTACGCCAAGAACTATCCTGAACACACCTCCCTGTTAGACCAGCACTCCCATGGGTGCAAATATGGGCACAGATGCATTTGCTATTTAAACAATGCGGGCGCCTGACGGGAAATTGACAACTGTGTCAGTCTTAAACTAGCACAGACATTTGCATTCAGACTTTGCAATGTGTATTCTATACGGTATACACTCACTGGCCACTTCATTTGGTACACTTTGCTAGTACTGGGTTGGACCCCCTTTTGTCTTCAAGACTTCCTTTATTCTCCATGGCACAATGTAGATTCAAAAGTTGCTGGAAACATTCCTCAGAGGGTTTGTACTGTATATACATTGCCATGCAAAACATATTCAAACCTCACAAAATCATATTCAGTATTTAATTGAGTACACCTGTCTTTTAACTGGTAAGTTGACAGTAATCACCTGCCAGTAATTAGGGTTAAGTAATTTACTCAGGGACATAACAACAGACTTCTCTCCTTGCCAGCTCAGGGGAATCAATCTAGAAACCATTTGGCATGATTCAATTGATGTCATGCTGTCAAATCCTCACAAATATTGTTCATTCTATGAATGACCAAATAGTTGCCATGATTTTTTATTACTGTCAGTTTTACTGCTAAATAATCATTTACTTAAGCTAGCTTAGCCTACTCTTTTTAATTAGCAATATGATTGTTATGTATCCTGGCAAAAAGACAAAACGTTTTATGCAGGTAAAATGCATGTCGTTTTTTGTTGTTCTGGCTGCAGAGATTGACTTAATCTACATGAGCGAAACTGTCCCTCAATGTTTACATCTGAGCATTTCAGTGTGTTTTTGACAATTGTCAGAAAGTCCAGACTCTCTTTTGAGATGCAAAGTCTTAAAGTTGTATCTTCCTTACTGACATTGATCTAGTTCTCAACCAAATTTACTTCAACACAAACAAGTTGTGCTTGACAGCAGGGAAGCAAAATATCATATAAAGTGACATGTTTGCATAATCACATTGCGTGGTGTACTGTGTACCATAATCCATTAGGTTATGGGAAGCAGAAAGAACAACTTTATACAATATGAGCCTTGCGGGGCAATATATAGAAGCATTGTATAAAGGCAAATTTACACCTGCAATACACACAGACATGGACACACACACACACTTACTGTCTAACACCCGCACCATCCGCCAGGCGGTTTCACTTAAGAGCGATGAAATTGATCAAAGCAACACTGTGTCCTGACGAGGCAGACTTCACAGAGACACTGAGGAGTTATTGAGCAGAAGTGTTTACACACACACACACAGCCGCACGTACATTACACACACGCAATGTCTACGACAAGCTTATTTACATTTTTATAAATTCCACACGTGACACATGTATATACATCTCAAGGCATGTGTTTAATTGGAAATGATCTGTACAAAAGTGAAATATTAATAGTGACAATAGATTTGTGTCAGATAAAGTATATGGTATCATGTCAGAAAATAACTGATGTAGAATTGACAACATTTACTAGTTGTTGTAAAGTATAATTGTGTTGATTGGTAATGATCTAATAAAATTATTAGATCAACTATTAAAATTATTTTCAAATCAGTCATTGTTGAAAATGGCATGAACCCTATCAATGGATATAAAATCAATTTGTTAATATTAGACACCAGTTCTTGGCTTCCATTGCAAAATATTTTGCTACATTGTGCACTAATGAAGATGACCTTGCTCGCTGAAATAAAATCTACTCTACCAATTATCTCTGTCCTTGAGATCCATTTTAACATCTTATATTTTTTTATTCCTTCGTTATGGTGTATTTTGAAACACCAGGTTGTTATTCAGTACATAGCCATTTATTCTTTGTCTTTCATGAAACATTAAATATATATATATATATTTGTTTAACTTTTTTGATCAAATGCAATCACTTTGACATGAGAGCACGAAATCCTTTAATTACGCCACATGCTAAATAGCGGTAGAAAATATAGTTTTAATATAAAAAGCTAATGTACTGATTTACACTTTTCATACCATGGATCAATTTAGTAATTTGATTTAAAGTTTTTAGGATCTATTTAGGTAAATTAGCTCAGGTGTCATTAATCACCTTTAACATCCCACACTTTTATAGCCTTTACCTATTTTACATGATAATGATTTGCTTTTCAGGGTAAATTCAAAGGTTTCTGTATAGGTTCCCTGAACACCAAAATGTTTTAAAAACATGTAAGGGACAATATTGTGGAAAGACACACATCGTGTGTGAATGATGAGAATAAAAATATGTCATGCCCTCTTTCCATACTAGGTGACCAAGCAAGTAGAAGGCTGCTGAAAGAGTCAACCAAGAAGATAATTTTAACTTCGTCAGAGCTATAGATTTATGGCAAAGGCTGGTCAAATGCATATTTCACAACAATATCTCAAGCACTCTGTAAGTCTTGCATCTATGGAAGAGTGGCAATAAGTAAGACAAAATTAAACTGGAACTATACAACCTAAATTTTAATTGTTACATTTGGCAGAAACCCAACATGTCACTGAAAGAACACCATCCCTACTCTAAAGCATAGTGGCATCAGCATCATGTTATGGGGATGTTTTTAATTTTCAGCAACTGGGGCACATGTCAGAATGGATAATTAATGTAAACACAGACCTATAATTGCTATTTCATTTGTTATATTTCATAAATAATAATTTAATTCATATAATAAACAGTAAATCCTAAAGGTTTAGAGTATGGTGTGTAGATGAGTGGAAAATACTCTCAATTTAAATTACACCAATGTCAGAAAAAGCTGAAAGAGATCATAAAACCAGGAATCATTCATTTTGTGTACATCTTAAATCTGAAATATAAATATATAAAAACTCAGGAAAAGTAAAATAGTATTTTTAACCAATTTCTAATTATGCCATGTGTCTGTACTGCAAATGTTATTGTTAGACTTGTATCTGCTTTCGGAATATTTATCTCAGCATTTTGTATCCTTTCATTTTTATGACAAAAACACTATCATTCTGTCCCTAAATAAGAGTTAACCTGAATTGCTCCCAGGGTATTGCTGTAAATGAGAACATTTTCTTACAATACTTACCTGTTAAAATTACAATTAGAGAAACATCTAGGTTTAATAATTTCAGCTGAAACTAAACAGACTTCTAAAATCACTAACTACTCACCTGATTGCGGGTGCTGATATGGGATACGGTTCATATTTATGATTGCTAATGTGTGAATATGGGTGTCTGGCCATGTATGTGTACTGATAGGGCAGAAGTAGTTTGTTTTCAGAATGAGTCCATAGGTTTCAGTTCAGACCCACCTCACCCATCCTCCATCTTTTTCATTCTCTCCATATTTTGTTATCTTCTCTCCTCTCTCCCTCATTCTCTGTCTCTCTCTCTCTTGTTCAGGGTCTCTGTCTTCTTTCCTAACAATTTATTACACAAGCAGAAGAGAAACCTCCCAGTATGGAACGATCTGTCATCTCTACATTATCAGCCAAACACACCGCCTTCCATATTGTGCTACAAGGGCTCCGGCAAATTGCTCTTTTTATGGGACATGATAAAGGAAATGCTACCTTATGTTCACATTTTTTACCGCCTGATGCTGGCTAGACATGCCATGATTCACTGGTGGAAACCAGTTTGCGCAGGCCGCAGTTAGCTGCTTGAATCGTGTGTATACAGTACGTGTGTGTATATGCATGTTTGTTTATAATGAACACGTTTATACATGGGCATGTGTGTTTGTGCTTCTTGTGTGTGTGTATGTACGTCTATGTATGTGACAGTACAGAAGATGGGTAAAGATTAGATATAACAGTTCCATTGCATTTACCAACATTTAGGTGGAGTTAGTGTTTCAATGTTTCCATCAAACATTCTCTTAAGAAAGCTAACTCTTGGAAGTCAGTCAGTCAATTGAGCAAGACAAGTGTATCAACTGGAATCTTTTATTATTTTTTGAGCAGACTGTTTGTCAAACCTCTCTTGGGGACCCCTAGTATCTCAAAATGTCATTGTAGCCTTGAACAAGCTGATCTGAACTAAGCAGTCAAGGTCTTGATAATTGGTTGACAAGTGGATTCAGGTGTGCTAACTCTGGGATACAGCTAATACACGGAATGGCTGGGGGTCCCCGGGACAGGTTTTAGAGCCAATGCTTAAGTTAATATTGTACGTAGTGTAAAGACACCTTTGAGTTACAGTTCAACCAAGGTAAAAGACAGATAGCTACAATAGATAACATGGCATGAGTTTGTGTTTAATCAAAATATTTTTCCCAATGTTCCCATTTCTTTAAAATTCAAAGAAGATAATATCTCCAAAATTGTTGGTTAGCTCTTCTGAGAAGCTCTTGGAAAGCACCATGAAGGTCATTGAGATGGAAAAGGATGAAGAGAAGCCTAAAATACGGAGGGAAAGTGCGAGAGAAAGTAAGCAATGGTAAATAAATCAGTGGAGGTATAAATGAATGGGCTTGTTCCGTGGGCAAAGATGTGTACACCCATCGTCTGTCTCTCTCCTCCTCCTCCTCTCCCTCAATCCTTCTCTCCCCAGCCTTTGGCATGGCTTGACAGCTCGCACAGCGCCAAACTGACAGGTCCTCAAGCCCCGGCCAAGAAAGCAGGCATTAATTAAGTCATTGCCGGACTGTAATTTCCTTGAGAAGTAAAAAATTCTCACACGCGAAAAGGTTACAGAGACCTTTTCTGTGTCAAAATTACCATGCGTCATGAATATTAATGTGCCTAATGAAGACAACCTTTGCTTCATCAAGAATGTTCTGGAGCAGGTGCCAAGCTGATAAACTCAACTCGGTGAAGGCTGTTTCTTCTTCTCTTTTTTTCTCTCGTGATTTTTCTTTCGACTCGTCTCGTCAGCTTCGCTGAAAATAGACACACGGCAAGATTTACTTATTTAAATCAACATCTCTCTGTCTTAGTTCATTCCCTCTCTTTCCAACACCACCCTCCCTCCTACCACCTAGCTGCCATGTCTATCCTTTTATTTCATTCACTCTTTTTGAATTTCCCATTTGTTTATCTTGAGAAGTTGCTGACTGGCAGGGAGCATTTCAAAAGCCAGTCTGGAAAAAGAATGTTGATTTTATGGTGAAGAAACGTTTTCCTCCTTCCTCCTATCAGGCTTAGACACTTACCGTATAGGATGTGTTTGTGATGTTGTCTACCAGACTTTCACCTTACCTTTGGTATGAACGTATGTGGAAGTTCTTGACAGAAAGTAACAAAAAGAAAGTGAAGCTTATTCAAAACATTTTCACTTCTTTACAAATGGAAAAAGTACATTCTGACATATCTGACAAAACACAAAACCAAGCTTACATCTGTGCCCACTTTGGATAGTTTTACTTGACCCGATAATATTGTACATTTTAGAACAGGATTCATCAACTCCTTGTCCTGTAGGGCCGAAAAATATCTGATTTTTTATTTTACAGAGTAGTTAATTGCAATCACCTGCTTTCCCAGGTATAAACCCTTATATGACCCTTATTACAAACAGAGAACAATAATCAGAAGTGTTTCGGCCCTCCAGGACCGGAGTTGACGAACCCTGTTTTAGAATTATAATATTCTACTGTAGCAATTTGCATACTCTATATAATTTGGAATCCTGAATATTGATGGAGGAACTATGTGTGAAGTTACCAACACCAAAGCCAATAAATTATTTTCTGGACCTCAAATCCAGTTCCACTCTGTTTTTTCATTACAACCCTCTAATTTGGGACTTATTCAGACTCTGTAACCCAGATGGTTGCAATTTAATGATGAGGTGGAACAGAAAACCAGCAGGCTCGGGCCTCGTAGGGTAAGAGTTGAATAGGGTAAGTTTAACTTTTAATGAAAGTATTGACAAAAGGAATAAGCACCCCGAAACTTGCAGGGCCCTAGAAGCTCACCATCCTTGTTTCTGTGTAACGGCTTTGATTTGATTATAATCACCTCAGCATTATGTTTTGATGGATATATAATTAAAGACATAAAATAATTGTTATATTTTTATTATTTTTTAAGGACAAAACAGTTCTGGAAGCAGAGGAGACAAGCGTTTAGGGCGGTAAAGACAGCGGTGCATATGTGGTGCAGAGTTTGGAGCCTCAACGACTTTACCAAAGTCTAGCATGACAAAAAAAATTTGATTAGTATTTTTTTCGACTAGATGTTTGGGATTCAATTTCCTTTCCGCAGTGACATCGGTGACGCCTAGTGAGAGGGTGAGAGCGAGAAAGACGATCAAACACGTCGGCGTTGACGCTATGGCGGTGGTGACAAAACACATCCCCACCTCATCTTTGCATCCCCTCCTACCCTTTCGATTTCTCCGACATCCTCCGCCACTGCTGCCGGTTGTCTCCCCATTGTAATTGAGATGCAGAAACATTGACAGAACTCATTTACTGCCATGGAGAACTGTGTAATGTGAAGGGGAACACAGATTACTACATCAGTACCCCCCCACACACACACACGCACACACACGAACACACACACACACAATCAGACACAAAGAGGCCTTGTAAATTGCGCTGGTGTTTGAGGTGCTTATTCTGTTGTTCCAGCATGATTCATACTCAGTGTTGTTCAGTCTGCGTGACACTGTGGCCGAGGTGAGAGAGACTCTCTTGACTGGTTTGTGTTCACTGATCACGACGATGCTGCGTTTCACATTGACAGGAATCATTTCAATGAACGTTGCTCGTGGCACTGTAAAGGCTGACGTAGTATGGATCGGTTTGATTTGGAAGCTTAAAGCATCCTGTTTTGAATGGATGGTTAAATCTCTGACCTACTTTTTCCAAACATTCAGATAGCATTACACGTACGTTGTATGCTTCTGCGAATGGGTGGACACAACACTACAACATAAAGGTAAAAAAAGTAAAAAATAAAATTCAGTGAATGTACTAGACGTTAATCAATTTCCTTAATTAATTGAACATGACTAAACTTGAAACATTCCACTGCAGCCCCCTGGTTTGAAACAGATTGGGTATGCGTGAGACACACCTGATAAGGTTGAAAGTTCATTTTCCTTTATTGCAAAAGAAAGACATACATTTTCAGAAGACAACATTTCTTTTCTCTTGCTACTTTCTCTTCTCTCCGCAAGAGATCGATGGCTCTATTCTTGAAGAGGACCCAGCCTCTTGAGACAAAGCTTCCCCCCACACACACGCCGTAACAGCGCCTGGGTCCACTGTCATACACCTCTCATTAATTCCTACCTGTCAGCCAGTCCCCTGCCGTATCAAACCCCCGTGAAAGGTGACAGCTTTCCAATGACTGACAAAGGCTCTTTAGGTGATACCGAACATCTCTGGCTGCCGCCGGTTCCGTAAAGTGCCCCTCAAATGTCACCATGCTTCTCCCCCTCTACACAAAGACACAGGCGTGCACACACATGTAGCACACACACACACCCTTCCGATCTATGTACTTTTCAAACGGAGGTCTGCGCCCGAGTGCTTCACCTGCGTTGGCATTGACATGCCAGGAGCAGATGGACGTAACAATGTGCTCCCCTCTCAATGCTTTTAACATCTGAGAGCTTTTTGATATGTTAGATCACAGGCCTGCTGTTGTTGAGCTTTACAATTCACTTGTTTTTATCGATGAGGTCAAAATAGAGCAGGAGAGAGGGGAAATATTTGTGCTAAACCGTATCAAAGTTTGTTGTCAGTGTTAGCCTGAGGAACCAAAGCCAGATATTTTCTCAGAGAGCAAAATACATTTAACGGCTTTGAGGCAAAGTAATGCTCATCATGCAATAATACCTAACAGAATTCAAACCTAGGTCTCATGTGCACCATATTAGCTCTTCCAAATGAGGATGAGGGAATATTTAACTCAGGGAACTAACCCAAATCTTTATGTTTCATCATGGTTTAAAAAAAACATCACCTCAGCTACATTTGAGTTTTAAACATGACCAAACATGTTTAAAACCAAAACGTGTCTAGTTAGTCGTTAGAAGAAGTTTGATTTTGAACCTTTGGTAAGACGCTTAGTTTTGCATGTTAAAAACCACCGGTGTTTCAGATATTCAGATAGATGACTATTATTGCGTAGCAGTGGGAGGGCTGATAAAATGGAGCAAAGTAAACTTCAATGACGGTGTTAATTTGTGTCTACCTGAATGATAATGGCTGTTGGCATCATAGTGGCTGAGCCGATATTCAGGTATGGTGGACTAAATAAAATGATATCCGAGCAGTGTGTACATTGATCTAATTAACAAGAGATACACACTGTGAGTCAAATAAAAGTCGCAGCAGGGTATCGCTGGTGAGAAAGAACAAAGCCTTTAGTGCCTACTGGAAATACCCACACAGACAGGATATATGCCGAGATCCAATATTATACACCACAATGCAGTTTGACATGATACAGTACAAGGCTCCCAGACCCTTTATTACAGTGGTACCATGCAATTTTAAAAGTCATTGTACAATTATGAGTGATCTTGACCATGAGTCACTGCATTGTTACATGCTTGTTTGTCTTACTGAACCACTTTATTCCCAGAACATCTGTGCTAAACATGGACTTAAGATGTGAAGGCCACCAATACCATCAGAAGGAAGTTCATCAGTACTCTGTTGACAACCTTTTTCAATTGTCATAAATTAAGCAATACTGGAATGAAAAACGAGATAGCTGCATTAAATAATGGACAAGAAAGATAAGTCATCAATCCCAGAAAGAAATGAATTGTTTATGTAATGTTCAGGAAATGTTGTATTTTGCCACAATACTACTGTCTGTTATCATTGTCTCAAAATGTTTGAAGAAAATGTGAGCATAGTGATGTGCACAATTTACCAGATACGCTTAAATACTTAGATTATACCACAAAATATATGTAAAAAAATGTCATTAAGTCAATGGTCAATCATATGTCATGTTGGGGAAAATGCTGTGGCAAAAAACACCAATGCCCCAGCATAGACTACTGGGCTCAAACCGGTATCAGTGATGAGTACTTTTGAAGAACTTGATAGAGAAATGTTTTTGTGTTTACAGGCTCTCTGACTGATCAATTGCAAAGCACAATATACTTAAATTGTATATCAAGACCACCTTCCACCTTTATAAAGCAATTAAAAATGCAATCCGGCATTTTGAAGAAAGAATACTGTGGATACATTTATAGAAGAGAAGACAAAAGAAGCTAATCGGGAACCAAATATTCATATCCATCTCAAACACAAATGTTTCACCAATTATCAACCTTTGAGTGTTTAACAAAGGATTAAGCTTTCTATTTCTACTACTTTAATGGCATATTCCATTTTCACTTGTAAGACAGTCTTAGTGGTTTCCTCAAAATAGTCTAACAACAACAAATATAATTGTTTTTTTAGACCACTGGTAATGAAGGCAAACATTTTTACCATATGCAATTTTATAAACTCATATCAGGTTAAGTACATTTAAGTTGACTGATGTAAAGCTCATAGGGCTTTCAGTTATTGAACCTGCTCGCCAGGCAGATCTGCCATGGAGGCAGAAATGATTTGATTGGTTGATTCAAAACATTGGCGTATTCAAAATAGCTAAATCTCCTATATGTGTTGCATTTCAATGGCAATCTCATGATTATCAACTGTAAAATGTTTATATATTTCCCTCACTGTAAAGCAGTTAGTAACCCAGTGTGTGCATTAAAGTGGACAAAACCATAATCTTGTTTATATTACAGAGAATGAAAAGGTGGATCAATAATTGTAATAGCAAGGGAATAATGATGAATGTAAGGAGGAACCAGTAGAGTAGCAACAATCTTTGATCTGCATCTGTAATAGTATTACTCCTATGGGTAAAGTACACTGCGACATGAATTGTGACAGCAAAACCTAATATTATTATTATTATTATATCACTCAACCCTCATCCCTAACCAAGGTATCCTAAGGGGGCTGGTGTGAGAGCAGAATGTGTTATGTACCTCAAACCCTGAGCGATCTTAACCTATGTTGTCCACATCCACATCTATTTATTAGCCATCTCAAGTGACCATTAGCCCTCTGTAAATCGCTGTAGCCCTACTCAGCATTATTTGGCCCTCCCAATCCTCATTTGCCTCAGGATAATCTCCAGGTCCCTTGAAATAATGTTGGCCACTTCCTAGTGTGCTGATGGTTATAGTTCAGAGCAGTAGCTATCCTGAAGCTTCTGGCTTACTGGTCCTGATAAATGCCCATCTTAACCTGATATTTGAACTAGAGGTCTCAACCGATCCACTAGACCCCACAATTCAGAGGTTCGACCTGGGACCTGAACAGGTCTGGGCAGGGGCGCTGCTAAGGATTTTGGGCCCCATGAAAATAATCTTGACAGGGCCCCCAACACAGCTGAGACAGGGCTTCTCTGGGCCCCCTCTTAGTCATGGGCCCCGAGAATCGTCATCCTTTACCCCCCCTTTACAGCGCCCCTGGGTCTGGGTATAATATTTGGTTTTTCTCACATCTGGTTTGGATCTGTCATAATTGCAACGGGTCTAGGATACATATGTGCAATCATGTATTTAACAACTGGATTCGAAAGACCTGTCTTTTGTTAATTAAATGTTTGACGGAATGAACGCTACCCAAATCCCGGGCTGTGTCTAGCCAATCATAGCTACAATAAGCCTAGATGTTTTCCCCCTCACTGTGTAAAGCGCTTTGGGTTCTTGAAAAGCGCTATATAAGCTGAACGAATTATTATTATTATTATTATTAAATTAGCCATGTGCACATGGTGCCATTTCATACACTGTGTTTACCCTGAAATTACACAAATCGATAATTCGGAATGTTTTCGTACATTTATGTAGATTACACGCAAATCTGTTTAAATTTGGAATGTACCCGTCCCGATCAAACAACAACAGGTAGGCTGTCTACATAAGGGCCTCTAGAAAACTTAATTCAAAGTTCATCTGTCATTGAAAATTACACTCCTGCTTGGTAGCCAATAAAGAATGATATGGAAAGGTAGTCCATGGAAAAACACTTCAAGGTTATTTGTTTTTAAGAAGCCAGTCTTTCGGGAGTGTAGTCTACACTGTTTAAGTTTAAATTGCTCCATATTTTGGACAGAAACCAACATAATACATCAGTGAACACAAACTATAGCGAGGGCAGTGATGAAGTGATTGATGGTGTGTTTGGCTGGCTCTTTAGACAGCTAATCAAAGTGATTAGGCTACTCACAGAACAATTATTAACATGTTTCTACTTGGTTAGGAGGGGTTATTTTTAAGAACATGTAGGCTAACTTAAAGTGTTTTGAGGCATATTCTGTTTTTGCTTATATAGCATGTTTATCAAGCTGCACAACGTCCATTATTTTTCTCTTTATCCTTTTGGTACAGAACGGGTCTCTCCGATTCATGGGTCTGTTTGCAAAATTTTCCTACAGTACCTTTCGGAACAGGTCTCTTTGTTAATGGGTGCAGTCGGAACGGACCTCCATTTTTGAAATAGTATTTATTAATATTGGGTTTGGGTAGGAAAGGTGTTTGTGCATTTCGAACGAGTCGAACATTTTGGACCCATGAAGACCGCTAATTACCAGTCTTTGATCTTCCGTTAGTTTAATGTTGGAAATACTTTTGATTTTTGTCCCTATACTATTTCTACAATGGGGAAACAATGCAAGTGTATTTAAAAAACACTGTATCACTTTTGTTAACTGTGTATTAAATAACATTTATAATTTAAGGCAATGATTCTCAAACCACTCTTGGAGGAACCCCGGCAGGCTCACAGTTTGTTGTAGCCCTACAACGAAACTGTGAGCCAGCCATCAGGTAATGGGCTTGATGATTAGTTTCTAGTTTGTTTCACGTGTGCTAGCTCTTTAATACATCTACGGGGGTCCCCCGGGAGAAGCATGAGAATCACTGGTTGAAAGAACTTATGAAAGAGATGTGATTCTAATAATGACATGGGTTTGTTCAATGACAGAATGACAGTACTGTATTTGAAATATATCACTTGAATGTTTCATTTTGTCGGGACAAAAAACTGTTCTTGTTGTTGTTGCAAAACACTATATACACAATTATCTCTTGGAGGAATATGTAATGGTGCTATCTTTTACACCATTAAATGTAACAAATACCATAATAACTTCAAGAAAGGCTACTTTTGTGACATCAATGTAAGTTTATTTGATTACATAAGCAATCAATACAGTGACATTTAGTATGCTCATATCCACAAAGACCTACAATGAGGCCACACAAATATATATGTTAAGGTAATTATTAGCAATTATGTTTGTAAAAGTATTGGTGGGAATA
This sequence comes from Umbra pygmaea, assembly GCA_016801145.1. Taxonomy (NCBI): domain Eukaryota; kingdom Metazoa; phylum Chordata; class Actinopteri; order Esociformes; family Umbridae; genus Umbra; species Umbra pygmaea. Next base: position 8,956 of record JACXGM010002678.1, on the reverse strand, counting down.
GTATTTTTGGAAGAAATAGCAGTATTGTGGTCAAACTTTTGCAACACCTACAAAACATAAAATATTATAAACTCTTAGTAAACACACATACATTCACGTGAAAAAAAGTTGATGGGAGAGAAGTTTATGGGAGAGAAAAGATCTTGCGGCCTTGAGGCAGCAGCTTATTTAAGCAAAAAAGACACATTTCAACACAAAAGACTGAGCTAAAGGAAAAAGGAGAAAACATAGCTCCAGGTTCACAATGACTAGAAATTAATTACGTAACCTATTGCAGCTCGCCTCCAAAAGTTCACGATGCATGAAAAAATTAATATTTGCTGCCTTCACCTTTACAGGGTCATAAAAGTTATATAGTTGTACTTAAATTTTTTTCATAAAGTGACAAAGAACATTTATTAAGACTGGCATATGTTAATAATATTCAGAGTCGGGTAAAGTCTTAAAAATCCAGAGAGGGTAGATGTTGTACTTTCAGTAGCACAGTATCGCAAAGGTCAATAATATTTTTATAATACTCTTCTAATGATATTTTACATCCTCAGGGACCGCCTCTAAATTTGACTCGGACATTCAAACTGAAATTAAACGATCTAGAGTAGAATGTGTAAAATATGACCTAGATGTTCTGCAGGTTCGTGTAATTTCAAAGCATGCCCAGAAAAAACTGCTATAGTGACCTTGAAACAATATGTATAAGGGACATTGCCATTAATGGTAAAAATATATCTATTGTAATGTTGCTTTATAGTTAGATGTCGTTCCTTGACGTTTGCATAAGGCCATAGGTGAGTTAAGGGCTTTGCATGACTTTCATAGGTACCCTTTGAGTTTTCCCCTCAATCACAGTGTATGGGCGTGATTCAGGCCAAGCATATACCCGCCTGCCAGACCAACCCTCTGCCTTATTAGGCCCCTCTCCCTCCCCACTACTTCTGACAAGCCAGCAGTCTGGTAAGGTCAAGCCCTACAGAATGTCAGAAAGGTGGATGATGATGTCTTTTTTCTGACGCCCTCATTTTTCACCCTCAGACATTTTTGTTTTTCTCCTTGCATCAGTGTCAACAGTCAACACTCCCATCTGCTATGGTGGAACAATTCTCGGACCGAAGCGAGCCGGTCAAATGCTTAACCCTTCGGTCTGTGTGTTTTGTGTCTGCAAGTGTGCATGTAAGACGCCACCGCCACCTGCTTCAACTCCTTTGTTGTTATTGCTGGAATCAGTGGGCTTGTATTCTGACTAGAAATCATGTCAAAGGTTTTAGAATTTTTGAGATTAACTTCCACGACTATCCCTGTTGCTGTCACCGGTGGACAAGACTGGTTAACCCCAGATTGGGTGATGAGTAACCTTGCCTGAGACCTTAGGACTTTCCTCCTGAAGCTCATGATGCTAGGTTTAATTCGGTTTGACGATATCAGGCAGAATTAACCAATTCAACCACAAAAAGCCCTTTTGGTGTAATTACAGTATTTTCTCTGACTGTCTATGTTTGATCATTGATTATTTTCTTCCGCCAAGATAAAAATGTAATTTCTGAGAAGTATTAATGTGGAAAAAACTGCAGTATTCCTTTTGACTGCTAGGGCCTCGGAGGGTTCCCTTAGGGTGACATTAGTTACTGTGATTGTGAAGTTGGGTGCTACAGGGTAAAAGCTGTGGGGCCTCCAACACTGCATGAAGGTGTCTCCTGTCGACGAGTGGCGGTGGTTCTCTGGCAATATTAAACACAGTAGAGCAGCATGCTGTTCTCGTTCTGAGCATTTGCATCTTATTTGTTCTCAGCAGGAATTCACCTCTCATTGTCACCGTTCAAAATGAAAACAAAAGAAAAACGTCTGACAGGTAATTGCAGGGATATGAATACGGGACTTGGAAATGGTGCAATGTTTTTGTTTTTTGCTCATTTCTTAAGGTTAATTCTATGAAGATTTTACCATAGAAAATCCTATGTTATCATCGTTTCATTGCAAAGGTATAGAAAGATGTTCTTACCACACAGAGATCTTTTCAGTTAGTATATTTTATTGGCATTAGCACTGTACATTTGATTTGAAATGTAGCTCCAAGATAGTGATTTTAAGTAACCAAACAAGTATGTTGTGGATTTCTGACCTTATTGGTTGAAAACAGAATCTGTTGTAGTGCTCTATGCTCCCGACTCCAGTCTACACATTCTTTCTTCCTCTCTGTCTCCTCCTACTGTACATACTTGTCTCACTAGGTTCTGCTTCCTACAGTCCTGTCAAAAAGAAGACAAATATCCCCCCTTTCCTAATAAGAATCAGAAAACAGTATCTGTTCTGTCAGAATCTGCAAGCTGTGTCGGACATTCTTACAATCCGATGGCTTTAGCAATTATGACTGGGTTACGTGCGCAATATGCTTTGTTTGTGGGTGTGTGCTTGTCTGCATCAATGCCTGCCCCTGGTCAGGTGTCCATCACCCTGGATAAATAATTTCAGAAACCTTATTCAAAAACCTGTGAGTTAGTGACACCTGCACACGGCTGCCAAAAATGTGTCACGTCAGTGACAACATTAGTGACTTCAAACTGCTTCTCTGACCCTGTGTGTGTTGGTGTGTGTCTGTTGCAGACCTACATAATTCAAGGACACAGCAGTTAGTGAGGTACTGTTCCTTAAAAGCAGTCATGGGCGACTTCATATTATCAAGAGGTTGCTGTCGTAGGTCTGTGCACATTCAGAGACCTTGAAATAAGTCTCTTTTATTTGAACAATATAACAGGTGGGCTTAAATAGAAACTTGTTTGTGATGTTTGGGTTTGTGTGTATGTATTTCTGCATACACGTTTACATCCTGATTCGGGGGTACAGTGGCAAATCTGCCCATTTAAAACAGAGCCAAGCTGCGTGTCACTCACACTAAATAGGCCCTGTTCAGACAATATGCATTTATAGAATTGAACATGGTTCAGCATTTCTGGTGCAGTGAGAAGTATCTAGTGAAATGTGTTTCATTTTATCATGTAAACAAAGTTAAATTATATAAATCAATTAAAAAAATTATTTATGTAGCAGGCAAGGGATTATCTCTGGTAACCGGCTTTGATTGATTGTTTGAATAAAGCAGCACTCTTTGGGGTTAGTCTCTTTTCAGATTTATTTTTATTGAATTCATTTTTTTTCCATGTATGTGTTTGTGTTCTTTTCTTATGACAGCTGTCTCTGCCTGTCTCTCCTCCTGTGTGAGCCCCAGAAGTGCATGTGTGCACGTATCAATTTTAGAAACGACGCTCGGCCATGACAGTCAGTAAACGTTCTTGAAAAGCGCTCGGCATGGACACTCGAGGAAGCAACTCCAATAGATTTCGGCCCTGTGATGTCTGCATGTCAAATGACTTATCTCTGTAAGCATATGCTGGCACTTCACAATCATACACTTCAAAACCTCCAGCCTTCGACACATCAAAACACACGTCGTCATTCAGCACATCAATCATGTAGCCACCAACGAAACGAGGGAGATGTGGTGTGCGCTTTCCAACCGCATCTATATATGGTTTGAAGACGCTTTTAACGGCTGTGTTAATTTGAAGACGTCATTAATGGTAGTCATTTCAGTAGCAGTGTAAGATGGTAGTGTAAACAAGAAAGATTATAGAAAAACACACAATCCATGTAATACGTATATGATTCACATGTGATTTCATATCAAAACATTAGTACACACAACGGATTCAGATTCTTAATGACTAAATCAGATTCTGTGTTGGATTCTCGATTATCAAATGAGATAACATGTGGTAGTTTGCATTCAGACAATTTAAAGAATCACAAGGAAATATAAATTAGTCGTTTTCCTCAACATGGAGTATCTAAACTAAGACTTGGATTTAGCCTAAGTCTGAGTATACAGTAGAGTAGGATGATTACAATTCAGATAAAATAACTACTCCCAGAGTTTGTCATTGTTTCCGAATTCTTTCTTCTGTGTAGCCCCTTTAATATGTGTTCGAAGCAAATTTCCCACTTGGTTTTTACAGTGCATAGTGTTGTGGAGGGCTAAACAATTTCCCTGTACTAATTGGCTAGTGTCACTACTGACGTTGGAATAAACAGAGAGAGAGCTGGGGAAAGCCGAGACAAATGTTGGCTAATTAAATTGATGGGAAGGAGGGGGGAAGGAGGGGTGAAAAACAGCTGACAAAAAATGTGACTGTGAAAAAATGACAACAACAGCTCTTTACCCGACGGATAAAAACACAACTCCTTCTCGCTTTGAAATGTGCAGCGTTCTCCTAATTGGGCATCATTTGCACACAAAAAATATATATAATAAAACAATTGCCACAAGATTTGTTAGCTTGGGGAAATAAACTGTGCTTTCGCATGGTATATAGAACAACATGCCTAAACTAAAATATTCAAACTTATCAAAAAAAGTAGGGTAGTGGACACTTACAAATAATATCTGAGAAAAGTAAGGAGAACTGAGAGGTTTAAGAGAAAACAAGTTGTTTTGATGTTCAGCATTGTTCTGAAAGAATGTTGATTACGAATTAATTCCTCTTTTTCCCTTCAAGTCATTCCTATCTAAACTGTGGCTGGCACGCTAAGTCAATATGTCTTGCCTTTTCTCTGCCTTGTTACGATCTCATGAGCCTGTTCTCTGTTTCTCTCTTCTCTGTTTCTCTCTCTCAAACACACACAAACACACACACACACACCCTGTCTCAGTTGCCCCAGTGGTCAAGGACACCCATATCAGTAGGCATCAAGGGAGGCCCCATCAATCAGAGGGCAGTATGGGTAATGGAAACACCCCATGACAATGATCATCAGCACTGCAAACAATGGCCCATAAACATCCTGTGACAAGTGGTCAAGGCAGACGGAGGAAGCAGAAGAAGTGTATTGAGAATGACAAAAAATGTGTGTGTTGAGGTGGGGTGTTATGATGTTGTTTGATGTACCTGGGTAAATGGGTTGAAGTGTGGATTACAGTGGGGGAGATATATGGATGTGAGCAGTACTGGTTTAGGACTATTGCTGAGCGCATTATGCTATTGATGTAGCTAGTCTTGGGCTGTTTATTGGGGAACCTGACAGGGCTCAGAAGGTCCACAGCTGATGGGCTTTAAAAAGCTGATTATATGTGGCTCCTTTTTTCCTCAGTTTTGTGCTATCGACTGTTGTTGTTACCGTGTCACATCGCAGCAATTGAGCTCAGGAAAGTCAACGATTGGGACATACATTGTCGGAAACACGCCCCACCAATTACACACAGTGCTCAATCAACCAGGAAGTCAGTGGATAGCAGGTAGGCCTTGGTATGCCTTTGGCTAAGCTATGATGTTAATTTGGCTATTAAAGGATAATGATCTCCACCATTATTACACCATGATATTTCCATGTTTGAATTAAACCTCCACACTTCTATACAATGCAGACAGGGCTTTGGCTTAAGCTATAGGCTGGAAGGAACCTAATTTTTACTCTACTCCAAACTGATATGTGACTCGCCACCTACATCTAGGCATTCGGAGAAGTGTACTTCACAAGAAATAAAAAAAACACAACCTATTAATTTGTTGTCAATGTTGAGCTATTTCAATTATTGGATTCATCAACATGGAACCTTTTACTTCAGATGAAGATAAAAACTGTCCATAAGAAAAAACGGTGCCCATGCAGAAAACACCCTGATTGGTTGGTGTTTTTTTTGGTTTATTTATGATTTGTACTGGGAACAGCTGTTCATTGGAATATTAAACACAGGCATGGAGAAATGCTGTTCCTGGCGCAAATCAACAACAAGAAGTTGCGTCTAACTAGCTATGGTTTCAAACACATTCTGAAGTACCTAGCAAACATTAGCGATTTGGAAATATAAACTATTTCTTTTTTTTATGTAGAACAAATATTGTTGTGACTACTAGCTTTGACTTTACATTTGTTTGTGTGTGTTTTTTTCAGTGCAACGTGCAGTTGGACTGAAGGACGGCACAGTGTTGGTGGAAAGCTACGACTGGCAACATCACCTGACTCCGATCTTCAGGTGGCTGCCACAGATCAAGCAGTTCAAGGACTTCAGGTATATATCAATGTTAGGTGTTTATATTTTAATCCACAATCATAGATACATGAAATAGGTTTGAATATCTAGCATTTTTATTTAATGTTGATTCTTTGGTTTTACAGATTTGATGCTCTGCGGTTGATGTTCCAAAGGAGTGCTCAGATCCAGTTGGACACAGGTATTAGCTACTGCGTAACACTGCTACTCGTCTGCCGATTCACTTGCCCTGCACCTACAGTACGTCTGGAGCTGGACGGAAATATTCTGTAACATGTAGACTCCCAATTCATCCCATTCCATTATTTAGGTGAGTTCCCAGTCAACAGGACCTCTGCAGTTAATTTATATCCTGCCTGCTGAATTATATTACATTTACGTCAGCATCAAATACTAGTAGACACTTTCAATTAAATTTTCAATTCATTGATAGGATAGCCCCTTGAGATTATACAGTATACCAGCAGATGCCCTCTGTGTTAATTATAACATTAAGCATTTAGTCTCAAGTGTTTAATAATGTAACAGTGTTTTTATAAAATACAAATAAACTTCAATTTTATTTACTATTGGTTTAATAGTGACATGTATTTATGTGGCAGTATATTTCTAATGTACTAAAATGCTATTTTTAAACATATATTATAAATTTACTGGAGTATGAAATAAGTGGGTAAAATCGAACATGCATAAGTATAGTTATTACTATTGAAATAGAACTTATATATGTTTTTCACTCTATTAGAGTTAAGTGGTTCCAAAATAAGACACTAGGTCTACTTTGTTGCTTGAGAGTCAGATTGAGTCAATCACCTTGCTGTCTTTGTTTGACGGTTACAGTTTGACAGTAACAATCATTCTCTGCCAAAGATGGGTTAAGGCTTAGGAGGGTGTGAAAGATCTTGAATGGGTGTAAAGTAAGGAGACCTCTGTTGTGTTGAGGTCTCAGTACTGTAATTCCAGGTTTGTCAACATTTGAAGCATCATAGCTTTCCAGATGTTCCTTCTATTTAAGTGCATGATATACCGTTTGAAAGCTTGGAATCTGTACTTTCATAAAATGTAAAAATGAAACAAGTCCAGATATAGGTGGTGGGTCACTTGGGTGGCCATTATGTGGTACTTACGAATCTGAATGGATTGTTCAGAAATGAATCAATGAATGTCAAGCTTTCTTTGGGCCTGAAATACATGCATACTGTACTTGTCTGCATATCAAGCATGCAGAATACAACAATACTGTATAATTACACAAGCAGAAATATAACTGAATAGCTACATACTGTCAACCCGCATACTGACATTACTATTCTTTTTTATTAAATAAAAATTACTTGGCAATTGATTGAAATAATTTGTGTTTTATGTGTTTGTTGCTTCTAGATTTGACAGGGCATTGCAAGATTTGATGACAGTATATTTCTCTTGAACTGCATGATTAACAACTATTACTGACCTCAAAAGAAACCATGAGAAACACATTTCAAACAAATACTGGTATCCAAGGTGATTTGCATACCATATGTCATTCTTCATCTTCCATGATTACCAATTGATTTGTGCTTTAATGTAATATGTGGAACTCCTTTAAAAGCATCATATATGCACATACAGTACCTTAACAGATATGCTGTACAATCATGTACAGACCGTGGGGGGAGAGGGATGTCTTTATATATCAGTTAAGTCTTCCTTTTTTCTATTTCTTTTTCCCTCCACTCTCCTTGGAAAGGTACAGGCTCCTCTGATGAATTCTTAAGCAGATCTCACTGATAATTGTATTTCATAACTGTCAAGCAGGGAAGGACGGTCCGCTGAGAAGCTATTTGTGTCAACGCTGCCTTTCTTCTCCTCCTGCACAGCCCTCAATAAAACTCCAAATCGCAGCGGGGATTGTTAACTTGTCCTCTAGGATTATTAGATCCAAAGATATTCACAGGTAACACTTCATAACAATTAATCAGAATTCTTGATTAACAAAGTTGGCTAACTCTTTCTTTACTGCTGATGCTTGCTATGCCCAAACGGCTAAATGATAGACGTGCGGGTTGTCAGGGACGATGTGTTGCCATTCTTTTTGATTAATGGTGTGGTCTGACCCCGCACCAACCCATAACCACCCTAAACATAACCAACACATTCACACATTTGCACGAAAGAACACACACACAAACACCTTACAGTTTCACCTTTTTTTAAGTTATCAAAAAAGATCAAACTAAAATATATGGAAACATGGTTTTAACTTTATTTAATTTGCCTCTCAAATAGAGAAAGATCGAAGTAAATTTGGAGAATTGGTAAAGCAAAGTAGAGTCGGCAAAGGGACTGGAAGTCGGCGGGTGTATTCGAGAATGTCGCCTAACCTTGTCACTGTGATTAGGGTACTGTGATTAATTAGTTTAGTAAGATTAAGCAATTAGGTCAGGAGTATGTGTGTGTTTTGTGTGTTTGTGTGTAGGTGTGGGTGTGTATATGTGCGTGTGTGCATACGTTTGTCAAATGGGGGCATGTGAAAGCACAGAAAAATGACTTCATCATGTGACCTGTACCAGAAGGTTGGAGAGTGAGGGAGGTGAAGAAAAAGAGAGAGGTCGGAGAAAAATGGACAGGCAATGGGAGGGGAGAGCAGGGGGGAGGGACTCAGCTATGTGGCAGGGACACTGAGGCCTTCTACATTATGATACATTAGGCACAATAAAAAAGGCAGTGGATTCAGCTTTTAAAATGCTATGAAGCTGATGTTGTCCTTTTATATCCTGAAGCTTCTGTGCCGGGTGAGATCCTGTGTTTGCATGGTTTTGCTGTCTACACGCTCTAGGTGCTGATCGCCCCATGTTTTGCTGTCTACACGCTCTAGGTGCTGATCGCCCCATGGTTTGCTGTCTACACGCTCTAGGTGCTGATCGCCCCATG
>JACXGM010002677.1:30682-45833 GCA_016801145.1 Umbra pygmaea | reverse complement strand
TAGGAGTTTGAATAGGAGTTTGAATAGGAGTTTGAATAGGAGTTTGAATAGGAGTTTGAATAGGAGTTTGAATAGGAGTTTGAATAGGAGTTTGAATAGGAGTTTGAATAGGAGTTTGAATAGCAGTTTGAATAGGAGTTTGAATAGGAGTTTGAATAGGAGTTTGAATAGGAGTTGTAATAGCAGTTTGAATAGGAGTTTGTTAAATAGTTTACCCATAACTAAGAAAATCCTGTTGGTGAGTAGAACGCATTACAACCATTTAGAGTCGGATAATAGGAATTATGTATTGATATTTTGTCTTAAAGAACAGGAAACAGTGTATTAAGTTGAGGCTGACATTAAGAGGATATACAGAGTACAGAAAATCTGATTGGATCTACAATAATTGTGTCACAGAAATTAGGACATTGATAATCTGTGGACCAGGTTTACCAAATCTCAGACATTTGCTAAGGCGGGTCCCTGGGCTATCCTCTGGTAGGATTGAATTTACTTCACCTCCAGTCTGTCCAACTGCACTGTGGGTTTGTGCTAGAATTAGGATACATTTGGTTCTCAGGTCAATCTGTACTTGATTGGGAATATAAATTTAAATACCATAAGCTTTATTCGCAACACCTGCCATACTCATATAGCCGACACTGAATAATGTTAAAATATCCTATGCACTGTTGAATAGCTAAAGAACAACTGTGTGTGAATAACTCATCTGTCCTTCCCTAGGGAATATTCTGCTGTCTGCGGCTCCAAAGGGCCGTTTAGCAGGACAAGGGTGGGGGCTGACAGTCAGGAACTTATCTCAGTAAAATCTGCAGGTGAAATTTAGTGCACAGGTAAAGGCAGCCTTTGTTATTGTCAAACCTATTACTCCAAAACTATTTCTCACCTCTCCTCCTAAATCACTGATAGATCAGGAAATGCTGATTGCCAAAATTAACGGTTTATAAATCTAGTGTGAAGCTTTGTATGGGAAGTAACAAATTAAATGTCTCCACTGATAATTATAAAATCTGTTAACATACAGGAATAATTGATGATGATAAGCTTTTTTTATGTGGCCATTTATTAATGTTATTAAATTAGTGATGATGCTTGCTTTTTTGTGATTTATTAATAAATTGTGAAAAAAATCCTGAATCAAAGTTTATTTTCTAAAGAACGTTACAGAATAATTAGTTCATAAAGTAAGACCCTGTCAAAGTGAGCATTAACACACGACAGACTGTGCGTTGCCAGGGAATAACCGCACACCTCAGCAGTGTAGAAAGCCACGAGGCTGAAAGCTTTCACTGCGGAGGTGTGCGGTTATTCCCTGGCAACGCACAGTCTGGAGTGTGTTAATGCGCTTATAAAAAGGTTGCCAACATTTTATTTGTGAAAAATAATGTTTTAATTAGTATTTTTAGCAAAAGAAAATGGTCACGAGGCGTGCGGTTATCGTGAAAAATTAACATACCCCCACCACTCCTTTTACTGTTGCCATGTTAGTACGCCACAAATCAAGTAGTTCTGACCTAAATCAACAAGGTCTGAACACTTATGTACAGTTTCATTTAATTTAAATGGCATTCATTAGCCAGTTTGCTTTAGTGATGCATCTTTTATGCAATTCAAATGTTTACGTGATACAGACCTAACTGTGAACATTCAATCAGCCTGCTACTTTACTGACGACATATGGTTAACGCAGTCAAGCCAACATCTGTGCAGTTTTGCATTGCAAGCGCGTTTCTTTAAATTTTGTTTATGAACATTTATATACATCCATCAAAAGCCACATTGTGCAATCTTGTCTGGAAACGAAACGTTATGAACACGGGCAGACTTCCATGTAGCCTACATTATGCATGTGCTGTCATTAACAGGCTATAATTAATAAAACTATTAATTTAGTATTCGTTCCCGGTTATTAGATAGGCTAGTACAAATACTAAAGTATTTTACTAACTGCTGTACTGCAGTTACGTTGTAGTCTTAAGTATTTGACCAACTGGTAGCCTATATTTTATATGAGGTGTCAAGGATTATTAGCTACTGTCTGTGCTTAAAAGTGTTATACTACTCTACGACTTGAAGTAGATGCAGTTTCCAAAATATCTACGTATTTATAAATGGTCATATCTAAAAATTCTATGCTTTCTAGATTTCTCTCTGCTGTCAATTTTAAATTTGGATCTGATGAGTTAAGAGAGAACAACTGCGAGGGTAATAGGCTATCTGTTCCATTCCATAGGCTAGAATATCATATTTTCCAAAGAACGACATGATGATATGGATTTTTTTAAACATCATGAATATAAATCTCTTCCAGTGCCCCCTGAATAGATTGGCATAGTTTGGGCAAAATCAGCACCAATCGCTGTAATCATGAAAAAGCCTAAATGAATAAATTAAGTAGGGCTAGCCTATGTGAATATAGGTAAATGCAAAAACTAATTTCTACTAGTAGCTAAATAAAATGTTTGCTTATGTTTTTTGTTTGCATATGTGGTTTAAACACCTTTCTGTACATTACCTTGGAAAAATTAACTCATTGCGACATCCATTATAAGGTTTGCACAGAACGTCTGTGTTTATCCCTAAATATTTTATAAACTGTTCACTTGATACAGTCGTGCGCTGTCAAATTGCGGGATTTATTTCAGTCGCATTGCACTTGAACATATAGTGTTCGTCATCAGAAAAATGCAGTTAATTTAATTCGCACTGTTATTACAAATAATGTAATAGCACACATAAAATGTAATTAAACACATGCAATCCCTCCAGCCCGGGATATATATCAATGGATTGTCTGAACCACGAATGTCTGGTGACCCAGGATGATTTCAACGACAAAGGGAGAGAGATCATTCAATTTGCTAACGACGTGTAGGAAAACAATTGTAGGCTACATGCCACAACAATTTACAGAAAATATAAATAAAACATTATTTTTTATAATAAAGATGTCAACTGTAGGCTATTTCTTGATATTTTAAAATATGAAGAAACGGTTCTAGGGTTAGATGGATAAAAAACCCAACCCGTGATATGTGGAAAACTCAGTGTTTATAATTTGAGTGCTAGGTCAGACATTAGGCTAACGAGCCAGCCACCGGTGTATTCACCGGTATTGACATGACAGCCACTAGCTAGCTATTGCTTCGTCACGAAAAAACACTTTATAAAATATTAGATTACTTAAAACCTGTGGCTGGTTAGCATGTCTACATCAGTCACAATCTTTTTGTGGTAAGTGAATGTTAAAATCGTTTTTATTTTTGATATGGTCTTATTTGGAAGTTGGTGTTGAGATTTGAAGCGAGAGGAATTGTCCGCCATGTTTTTTATTTTGTTCAGCTCCTCAGGGGGGCGTAGTGATACTTTTTGATTACACTTCAGTGAAAAGGCAACATTCTACAGTGCGGATATCAGGTAATTGTCATAGGCTTGGAATGCAATTTTAGCCAATCAAATTGCAGATATCACCGGACCCGTTTTATAATACCCATTTATACAGAAATATCACCATCCCTAAAGGGTTCACAAACCTTCAAGCAGCCCTGTGTGTCCACTCTGTTATTTTATTCCAGGTTGGGGAGCTTTTGCCACATACAGTATGTCGCTCACTGCAGATTTCATGTGTATCATCCGGTCCTTGTTTATATGGTTTTTGACCAAGTGTTGCTGGCTCTGATTGCATTATTGAAATGTTGTGTGGAGCTAGTCACACAGAGAATGACTTCGCAAACAGCTGTGGCTGGAAAAATATTGGTAGACAAACCCACCGGAGTGATTGGCAATTGTTGTCTTTGTTACTGTAAAGAATTATTCAACTTCCATGACAGCAGGGCTCCCCCACCTCTCAAATTCCTATTGAACCCCTGCTGAAAGTCTACCAACTCGAAATGTGAAGGCTCTGAAAGATTTTGTTAGAATAAGTGGAAATTGTGAATCATTTCATTTGGGTGACTATTATGCAGTGTTTGCCTGTGGTGAGGTAGATAAATAGTGGTGGACTGTGGCAGGAGGTGGTTTACTGTGTCATGTCTCTGGAAAGGAAAAGGATGTGGATATCCTCTAAGACACTTTTATAGGGCATGTGAACTGTTGGTGTGTGCAGGGTGGTGTTTGTTACTTGATTTTCAGAGGCTAGGCCAGAACTCATAATGGAAACTTACCTGGTAAAGCAATAGTCAATGGTGCCTCTAGGCATTATGTTCTCCCAACCAGCCTTCCTCACGTGACCCTGCCGAGCACAGAATGGCACTATCCATCGATGCTATAGCCTTGGGTGTCGTGTGTTTGTGCATGCGTGCCTGTGCATGTTACGTCATCTTGCGTCCTGGTCTATGTTGTTCTGGTCCCAGTATAGCCTATTCAGGCTGACACAATTATTACATTTTTCTTCTCTGCAGCCCCTGAAGCAGCATCTGGCCTCTGTGTCTGAATCCTGATCAATGCTGCTCTAAAACCCTTTGTCAATTTGGCAGCTTCAGTAGCAACCAGTAGCAACCACACTAAAAGAGAAGCAGGTAGCCTTTTTTCAGCTGGAAACAAAAGAAGAACCCAAGGATGAGTCTGAAGGAAAACACAAGACATAGGCATTTGCTGGATAATTGCCAAATCTGACATTGTCAAAAAAGCGTTAATTTTCTCGTTTTGTCTTCTCGCATTTAACGCAGCAAACCTTTTGGACTGAGACCAATTTTCAATTGTAAATTGTGTTTCAAAACACCCTCTTGGTAGAGTTATCTGAATAATCTAGAGTCCATCTCAATCTACTATAGATGCCATGGAGCACTTCTTCGAATGAAAGGCCTTCAGCAAAACAGCGGTCTCCTATCAAAGAAAGCAGATGAAACAACAGTTAATTGTTTTGTTTATTCGGTTCCTTTGAAAAAAGTGTTGGGTGTAAATTACTTCTTCAAAGAGAGACATAAACTCAGCACAAAATAAACGTATTTGAAATGTTAGATGTACAAATCTGAATAACTTTACATACAGTGCCTCTGGAATGTATTCACAGTGTTTTTTCCACATTTTGTTGTTACTCCCTTATTCCAAAATGGATGAAATTCAGATTTCCCACAAAATTCTACAAACAATACCCCAAAATGACAATGTAAGTGTGGGAAATCTTGACAACTTTATAAAAAATAAAAAACGAAATAAGCATATGTACATAAGTATTCACAGCCTCCACTCAATACTTTGTACCTTTGGCAGCAATTACAGCCTCAAGTGTTATGAGTATGATGCTAGAAGCTTGGTACACCTATTTTTGGGCAGTTTCTCCTATTCTTCTTTGCAGGACCTCTCAAGCTCCATCAGGTTGGATGGGGAGCATCGGTGCACAGCCATTTTCAGATCTCTCCAGGGATGTTCAATCGGGTTCAAGTCTGGGCTCTGGCTGGGCCACTCAAAGACCAGGTCCAGTGCGCTCTGGAGCAGGTTTTCAGCAAGGATGTCTCTGTACATTGCTGCATTCATCTTTCCCTCGATCCTGAATAGTCTCCCAGTTCCTGCCGCTGAAAAACATGGCCACAGCATGACGCTGCCAGCACCATGCTTCACTGTAGGGATGGTATTGGCCAGGTGATGAGCAGTGCCTAGTTTCCTCCAGACATGACGCTTGCCATTCAGGCTATATAGTTTCATCTTTGCCTAATCAGACCAGAGATTTTTTTTCTCTTGGTCTGGGAGTCCTTCAGGTGTCTTACGGGTAACTCCAGGTGGCTCTCATGTGCCTTTTACTGAGGACTGGCTTCTGTCTGGCCACACTTCCATACAGGCCTGATTGGTAGTGCTGCAGGGATAGTTGTTTTACTGGATAGTTCTCCTCTCTCCACAAAGAAATACTGCAGCTCTGTCAGAGTGACCATAGGATTCTTGGTCACTGCCCTCACTAAGGCCCTTCTCCGTCGATCGCTCAGTTTGGCCAGGTGGCCAGCTACAGGGAGTGTCCTGGTAGTTCCAAACTTCTTCCATTTATGGATGATGGAGGCCACTGTGTTCATTGGGACCTTCAATGCTGCAGATATCTTTCTGTACCCTCCAAATATTTGCCTCAGTCCTGTCTGTGCCTACAATCTTGTCTTGGAGGTCTAAAGACAATTCCTTGAACTTCATGGCTTGGTTTGTGCTCTGACATGCACTGTTAACTGTGGGACCCTATATAGACAGGTGTGCACCTTTCCAAATCATGCCCAATTAACTGCATTTACCACAGGTGGACTCCAATCAAGTTGTGGAAACATGATCAGTGGAAACAGGATGCACCTGAGTGTCATGGCAAAGGCTTTGAGTACTTGTACATATGTACATGTGCTTCTTTATTTTACAAAGATTTTAAACACTTGTCATTATGGGGTATTGAAATATTTTGGAAAAAATGAAGCGTTGTGAATACTTTTTGGATGCACTGTATCTTCATAGTAAAGGGTTTAAAACAATGTTTTCCATGCTTGTTCTTTGAACCATAAACAATTAAAGGAACACTGCAGACCCCTAAACAGCTCAAAATCATTGTATTTCCGACACGACAGTCACTAAAAACACCTTCTCAGCACGTTTGGTAATTCCCAACTTGGACACCGTAACTGTCTAGAAATTAACAGTTAGTTTAAGATCAAGTCAATCTTTTAATCAAGCTGATTGGGGACTAAAACTAGATAAATATAGATCAGGAAATGAACTGAACGCCTCTAGTTTTATTTTCGAAAATGTTGCATTGACGTCACTGTGCGAAGTTTTGAACACTTAAGGTGGCTGAGTTGGGAATTACCAAATGCGCTGAGGTGTTTTTAGTGATTGTCATGTTGGAAACATGACTGGCACAACAATGTGTTGCTGTTTAGGGTTCTGGAGTGTTCCTTTAACCACTTAAGAATCGCCCCCTGATTGTCATATTCCACCTATTTTTTAAAGGAAGACTTTGACATTTTTTGGATATGTACAATTGATTTAGAATAAATTTACACAGTGAATATGGCACAAGATGAAATAAAGAAAATGCATAATTAATTTCTGTTTTAAATTTTTCTACATCCTCTTTGAAAGACAACTACAAAGACATTCATTGGAGTTTAAGGCTGAAAACACTTCAAATCATGTCACCCATACGTCTAAGATTTTAGAATGATAGAGTCAACAGCCAATGAGCAACATCCAACCTGTCCAGTCATATATCTCTGGCATTCTGAAGTTAAAATGGAAGATCTTGGTATCTTATTACATCTGTGTTTCATAAGGATGGCAAATATGATGAATATGAAGAGGCTATGACACGTTGCACATGCGTCTTTGGTTCAGAAGTGTGAGCCATGTTCAGATTACATTCCGGTAATGTTCCAATAATGGTTATTGTCATTTTTTCACATAACAAAATGTATTTTACTTGGGAAAACAATGCTCTATGTCATTATTGGGACTCAAAAGATTTTCGACTGTAAGTACTATTTTTGTTTATTCTCAACAAGTTATGACCTCACTGTGTTTTGCTAGCAGGTGCCAGCAAGCTAATGGCTTTGTTTACAAGGAACAAACCTCAGATCATTACATTATGTTATTGGTGTCAAAGCTATTGTAAAACAGATACATTTGCTACATTTGTGTGTTTCTAAGCTTTCTATACTTATGAGACATGTATATTCAGAGTAACATTAGCACTTTTGAGCAGTGATTCTAGTCCACCTTAAGAACCTTTGAATCAGCAATTTAATTTTGATCTATCTAATAACTGAAGGTCACAATAATATTTCAGTAGTGAAATGAGGTTTATTGGATGAACAGAAAATGTGCAATATGCATCGAAACAAAATTAGACAGGTGCATAAATTTGGGCACCCCAACAGAAATATCACATCAATATTTAGTTTAGAAGAAATAACAGCCTCTAAATGCTTCCTATAGCCTGTAATGAGTGTCTGGATTCTGGATGAAGGTATTTTGCAAGGTTTTCCTCCTTGCAAAACAACTCCAGTTCAGTTAGGTTTGATGGTTGCCGAGCATGGACAGCCCGCACAGATTGTCAATGATATTCAGGTATGGGGCCTGGGATTGACATTCCAGAACATTGTACTTGTTCCTCTGCATAAATGCCAGAGTAGATTTTGAGCAGTGTTTTGGGTTGTTGTCTTGTTGAAATATCCAGCCCCGGCGTAACTTCAACTTTGTGACTGTTTCCTCTACATTATTCTCAACTACCTGCTGATATTGAGTGGAATCCATGCGACCTTCAACTTTAACAAGATTCCCAGTACCGGCAATGGCCACACAGCCCCACAGCATGATGGAACCTCCACCAAATTTTATTGTGGATAGCAAGTATTTGTCTTGGAATGCTGTGTTCTTTTTCCACCATGCATAATGCCTACCCTGGAAATCCAGAGTTCTCGCGAGCACAATTTGAATTTGCATCAATTACATTGGTGTATCCGATATAGGTGGGCCAGAGGCGAGCTAAACGGATGACAACAGTGCAACATAGCAAGGTGGTTACAGATGAACACCAGTTATTTAAAATGGCTTTGGCCACTACAATAAACAAGTTGGACTTGGCTTTTTATCTAACAGAGGAACAGAAGACGGCGCTTGAATCGTTCTTTTGCAAGAAGGAAGTTTTTGCTGTTTTGCTGAGTGGTTTTGCCGCTGTTGTTGTGACTGGTCGTAGTGTTATACAATTGCGTGCAGTGAGATTTTCAAATACATGCTTGGTGCCGTCCCTTGAGTTGGAACATTTTCATTACTCAGTACCAGACCCTTAATCTTTGGGATTTGGGTTTGGATTTCCAGGCTACATAACGCCCCTTGTTATGACCAAATAACTCCATCTTTGTTTCATCAGTCCACAGCACCTTCTTCCAAAATGAAGCTGGTTTGTCCAAATGTGTGTTTTCATACCTCAAGCGACTCTGTGACGTGTGTGCAGAAAAGTCTAAGTAAAAAAAATGTTATGAAAAAATCAACATAAAAATATTGTGTATTACATATACTTGAGCTTTAAATAGTCTGATATTTAATACATGTTTTTAATGTGGTTTTATGGTTATCTGTGATTTTGCTGTGGTATCAATTTGGTATCAAAAGCAAGTATCGGTATCAAAGTCAAAATATTGGTAGCGGAACATCCCTACACTGCAGAACTTAAAGGACATCATCAGCGCAAAATGAACCTAGGGGTTAACCCTCTTAGCTCTATTGAGGCTCTAGAGCACAGGTGTCAAACTGGTTCCACAGAGGGCCTAGTGCATGCTGGTTTTTGGTCTTTCCCTTCAAAAAGAGCCCAATTAAGACCTAGACTGCCAGGTGAGGAGAGATCCTAACCAATTAGTGACCTACTCAAATCAGCCCGGTACAAGGTAAAAGCAAAAACCTGCATATACTAGGCCCTCCATGGAACCGGTTTGACACCAGTGCTCTAGAGCACCAAAAGCTTTATATCTCACAAACCATACAAGCTTGGTAACATTGGAAAGGGGAAGATCAGCCAAAAAGAATGAGTGGGGGCTCATCCCTGTGGGTTAAACACAGCCAGAGCTATGACGCTTCTAAGTCGGTCATGTTTTTTAGACAGTCGGTCATTTTTACTAAACAAATTACAGACGGGAAGTAGGAAGTGAAAATGACAAATTAACAACTCTGCACTGATGTTGGACATCATCCTGCACAACACCAACACTTTTAAAAAGTGAAAAATGAATGGGATTTTAAAAAACGTATAGAAATATAGTAAGAAATGGATGTAGCATTTTTATGTTGACTTGTTTGCATGGCCTCCAAACTTTGCACAATGGTCCAGCACCCCAGGGGGCTTGACAATAAGCAATAAAAAACCTTATTCAATATAGATAACATGCTTTTACACATAAAAAACAACAAAAAATACATATGTTCTTAGTTTTTGGGGATAAATATAAAAAAACATAAAATTGAATGCTGAACTGTAAGCAATTTTTGTTTTCGCATTGCCAGCTGTAAGTCTTGCTCATTGATCTGCATGAATGACCGCAAAAACTCTTGCCATTGATGATTCCAAGTCACAGTTCAGCTCACGTAGCTCAGAGTTTGACTAATCAAGTCTGTTTCGGTAATGTCTTTTAAACTATATTTCTAATAAACTGTCTTAACACTTACAAATATCTCAGTGCTTCGATTAGCATGTAGGGACTCTCATTATGCTACTGTGGAAGTGTGGTGCTATTTTGAGCCTTGTTAGTGCTCTATAATAGCAATTTATTTTTACTTAATTTGTGCCCTCACAACTAGCGTTATAAGGTAATTATCAGTTTGCACTAAACTGGGCATATTCGATTAGCATGAAAACATATCTCAGAGAACGGTCGACTCGGTAGCAATGTGTTATTAACCTCTAGGTTCATTTTGCGCTGGAGTTGTCCTTTAATGCAGCTGGTGGCCACACCAGATACTGACTGTTACTTTTGATTTTGATCCCCTTTTGTTCAGAGACACATTATTATATTTCTGTTTGTCACGTCTGTGGAACTTGTTCATTTTTATGCCTTGGTGGTTGAATCTTTTTTTGTTTATAAAGTACAAATATTTACACGTTCAGTCTTCTGAAAAAAAAGCAGTTGAAAGTGAGAGGACATTTTTTTGCTGAGTTTATTAGATAGAATGTTTGTCTTGTCCCTGCAGGTCTTATAGAGGGAAACCCATCTAGGAGTAGATGAAATTAAAGAGTATAAAAGTTACCATGTAGTGGTCTATTCAAATGGTATTACGAAAGTCTCAAAAAGCAATGTTCCATTTCTGGCTTTCTGTAAAAGGCTTAAAATATGACATTTTGAGTGTAATATCTAACATTGAAATGTCATTCATTTTCTATTCATGTTTCCCCCACAGCTCCCTCGGCTGAGATCACTTTACGGCAACAATATTTCCAGAGAATGTTTCATTATACCCATCTGCATGTGGTCTGTTGCTTTGATATTGTGCTTTGTATGTTCCAGTCCAACTGAGAGAACTACAAATGAGCATTCAATATGAGCATGAATGAGACTAAGAACACTCCTTATTAGACAAAGTAGTGTACTATACAGTAGGTTGGGAATAGGGTCCATTTATGAGGGGGAGGAAGAAAGTTAGAGATTAAAAGAGAGACAAATTATGACGGAAGGGGTAATTTGGAGCAGCCAGGAGACTCTGTTCAGATGTGCTGATGTTCTGGCATTTTCCCGACAGCTTCAAACATGTATATAAATATCATTATTCATTTGTACATACTGCAGCGCCATAGGGAGATACCCACACACAGACACACAAATTACACATTCTCCCTCTATAAAACAGAAGAGTTGTAGAAGAGAAATTATACATGGAGGTTGGCTGGCTGTGTGAATCTCACTGAAATATTGACACGATTAAGATTTTTTATGAAAGATTGCTGAAGTTAGAAAATAATAATTATGAAACATTCAGCTAGATGGGAAAGGTAGTTTCCCTTTGTTTTTGTGTGCATGGTTGTGAGCAACAGACACCATGAAGGTCACGCCCCCCTCAGTATCTTCACTAATTTATTATCCAGACACTGCTGGAGTTGCCATGGCAGCAAGGAGTTGAAGGCAAACAATGTCACTCAGGGTTGACGGAAAGCCTTTGATGAACAAAGTGAGAAATAAAAAGATATGAAATAGCCATCTATCTCCTGAGGAGAGATTAGTTTGTGAAGAGGAAACACTTTGTATAATATTCAATTCCCTGGACCAGAGACTCTCAATTTAACCTCTTAGGTGTGCAGCAATCGATCGAATGTGTATAAAACAAAAGCTATTTAGAATGTGCTAAAGAAAACATAAGTCAGTGTATCAGCTGAGAGACTGCTTGCACTCAGTTTGAAGGCAGTGGTGTGGATTCAATTGAAGCAACTGAAATGATGAAATGCAATGGTTATTACACAGGGGATATTGACCGATGAAGGCCATTGCTTCTACTAAAGCTGATCTTCTGTTTCCTTTAAGATCTCTGCTAAAATATCTGATACTGTAGTCTTCTAAATCTTCTGCCTATTAAAATCCAATATTTTTCTTTCCCATTTCAGTTTATTGTATTTTCATTCAAGGGTTTGTGTCTGTTTAGCATAAAAATATTCCTTTATTACTGTGCAAATCAAGTCCAGTACATTTGATATTTTTCATAATGTTTTTTAATAATCCCCATTTTATATCAAATAAACATGACACAATGTCTGTATAATGTTGAATCTGTTTAATGCGTAATGTTTGAACAGTATTTCATGTTATGTATTCTCCCTCTTGCTCCATGGATAATTGCAAGCAGCTGATGTTGCTGGACTGTTAAGAAATGTTTTGACAGGAATCTGGGGAAAATCAACAGCCCGTGGTAAACAGCCAATGGACAAAGCAACCTGTTCAGAATTTGACAGTGGAATTTCATTTCTTCTGACACACCAATAATATCTCCTTTCTCCATTACCTTTTAAAATAGAGCTAAGCAAGTTTAAACGACTGGCCTGAGAAATGCAAACCTCTATTGACTTGCTGCCACGGAATTGGCTGATTAGATATTTGCATTAATGAGCATTTGAACAGGTTGAGAAGAGACGGCTGCACTTAAAGACTTGGAACCTGATGAACCTATAATTATTTAACAGTGTTACATTATTTAACTGTGGTCATGAATAAATTTGATTATATAAAATAATGTCTAAGACAACTCTCTGGTGATCCTACTCAACTTCCAGGTGATCCTACTGTCTTTCAATAGTATTGTTTATGAAGCCCTTGAATGTCTATTACAGATTGGTGAAAATTCTGAGAAAGAATATTACTCTTACCAAAAGTACCCATTGTGGCCAGTATTGGCTTCCTGGCCTCTGGTCTGTCTACCTTTGTAGATAACTTTATTATAGACCATTAGCCGAGAAGCTCCCTTCCTTCACAAAGAATTCAGGAAACATATCGGTAGTTAACATTATAGAATCAATCAAGCCTCTCTTAGATGTAGAGGAACTACATTTAGAGTCCTTTGATGCTATCCTTTTGATGCTATGTACTGGATACATTCATACCACATGGTGGAGGTATTGAGACCTTGAAATACTTCCTTTCAGAACACCCTTTTTTTGGAAGCCCTTCAAAGTACTGTCTTTTGGAATTGGCTAAATTAATTTAAAAAAATATATTATTGGATATTTCAAGATATTTTCTATATTAAAAAATAAGGAGTACCATGTTAAATTTTTGTCTTGGCTTGTAAATGGGCTTATTTTATTTTTAATCATAGCTTCAAGGAGAATATATTCTTATCTGTCCTTGCCTACGTTGGTAAGACAAGTGGATTACTTAAAACGTGTATTTCTGAACATAGATGCACAATCAGATGTAAGAATATTCATTATCCAGTAGCAGCATATTTTATTGAATTCAATCACCCCATTTCCTGTCTTAGAAATATATCTTCTTGGGAAATATTTCAGTATTGTACATGGATTTGTGTACACAGTGTTTAATAGAGATTGTCTTAAAAAATCTACTTGATGCCAAACCCAAGATGAAGCTAATAAAAAAAACGACTTGATGCCACTTGATTACCTAATTACATGATTAACATCAGATGTGAAATGAGGGGGTGGCTTATATGGTACCTGTGGTAATGTTCTGTTTTTAAATGTTGATTTGAAGAAGGCCTGAAGGCCGAAACGTCATTTAAAGTTTCTTGTTTTCAAGTTCCAGTGTGTCACAATGTCCATTGTATTCTATGTTGCTTAAGTTCAGGTTTTGGTTTGGCCCCTCCGTGTCTTTGTATGTCCCATAGAACATATATAGTACTGGATGTAACGTGTGATGTCACCAATTGGTTTGTGAAGATCTGATTTGAGTCATCGAGTTTGCCGTTATGGGCACAGCCATCATGGCGGTATCTGACTGTGACGTTAGCTGAGAGTGGGCAACTCTGCTTATACTCTACGTTACGTTACACATTTTCACTGGCACAGGCAATGTCAGTCACATCATAGCCACTCCCTAAAACACCCCCTGCTTTATCGACAATTTTAAAATCAACGAGACCATAATTCAAAGAATTAACATAATTCTGTATTGCAAAAGACATCAAACTAGCGATTGAGACCATAAACTCATTATGAAAATAATTACTTAGGTTGGAAATCAGTCATTTCCAACTGATTAGAAACTTTCTCTCTCTAGAAAGTGTCTGACTTTCTTATACACTTCTACAGAAGCCAACCTCTTTTGCAACCACATGGGTCTTCCCCAGCTGGAATTCAGATAGAATGCAGGTTTAAGGCACTTCCACATTTGCTTCACTTTTTTAAAGAGGTCCACGGTTGTGGATTAGTGGACTGGTCCGATAAAGAGGATTTTATCGACAGTGAGGATGATTTGGAGGAGTTAGTCCATGTGACATTCGATTTCCTCTACTTCCCTCTGGTACAAGAGGCTTCATCTGCCCGGACTTCCAGTTCCACAAACCAAGGGCTAGATTTATCAAGCCGTTTGCGCCTGTTTTCAGGCGCTAATTGGTCGCAAAGACGGACGTAACCAATGCGGGCTATTTACTAACCAGGCGCACTTGGGTAAAATCGCAGATTGCGTGCCACATGAGCGACAAAAGACAAGTTGCGCTTTCAATATGCGTTCGTGGGAGGGTCATGGAGAAAGTGGGAGTTCCACGCAAAAAGGTGGGAGGATACGGTAAACTGCGCCTAATTATATATTCCGTGGTATTTACAAAGACTGCCTGTAAGAGCGCGCCTCGATTCTGCGGGGGGAATTTACCGCCTCTTAAGAGCAGGTCTAAACCAGCAAGCGCATTTTCCTGTGTGTTCAAATATAGCTGCATCAATGGCAGCAGTGACAGCAACAAGTTTTAAACATAGCATCAAATACACTTGGCACAAAAAAGACAAATGCCTCTATCTGTTCCATTTTTGATAAGTAATTTTGCGATTATTGACCTATATACCACTCTTTAATTACTTAACCACATCGGTTGGCTTTACATATCAATGAGTTAGGCTAAACCAATGCATATATGCCAAACGCGAACACAACAGTATCATTACAAACCACGCATACCTTCATTCTCTACAGAGATCTCTGCAGTATATATGCCGTCTACACCTTCCACTTGTTCGGCAATGTGTATTTGCTGCACCCCCTAG
>JACXGM010002677.1:14901-30582 GCA_016801145.1 Umbra pygmaea | reverse complement strand
GCTAAGATGTTAATTTCATCTTCACTAAATTTATGCTTGCCCTTTCTTTTTCCTTAGGGAGATCCATGATAGATGCGTACGGGGCCATTGATTGCGCTTTTAGAGGCGCGCTAATGGAGGGCGGGATATGGGCTGATTGCGTAATGGGTATTGGGTTTGATAAATACCACGCTAAATGTGGAAGCATAGCGTGCGCAACTACCGAACTCGCATAAACAGACGCAGCGCAAACTGCACTTGTGTTAGTAAATCAGGCCCCAAGTTTCCAACCTTCCAGACATGGCCGGATGTTTCCAAACCAGCACCCCAAGCTTTTTAGGCCCCATGTTCTTCTGTTAAAGCCCCATGTTCTCCTGTCATGACCCCATGTTCTCCTGTTAAGGCCCAATGTCCTCTTAAGGCCCCATGTGTCTCAGGTCAGGACCCTCAGTTTAGCAGACAGAGCCCTCAGCTCACAGGTTAGAGCAGTTAGCTCACCAGTTTAAGCCCTACACTCTTCTAACCTCAGGCCTCTGTCTTCTAGCCTCAGACCCCAGTCCTCTAGCCTCAGGCCCCAGTAATCTAGCCTCAGGTCCTAACCATATAGCCACAGGTCCTATTTCTCTAGCTCCAGGTCCCAGTGGTGCTGATTGAGCCATTTACTCATCTGTTCAGGCACCCGTCTCCCTCCCTACTGACAGGTTTGATGGGGAATCCAACAACAGTAGTCAGTTTTGGACACAGATGAAGACCTTCCTACAAGGGACTCCAATAGAGGTTGTCTATTTTGGACACAACTTGAGAACTTCCTAGAGCAGTGTCCATTGGGTCCTCTATCTCAGGAGAAAATCAATTCTGACCACCTTCTCGTTTTTGGCTGGCCGAGCAATAGACTATGCATCAGATCTTTGGGAAACAGGAAATCCGATTATGCAGCCCATCGAGGACTTTGCAGCCTGCTTCAGGACATGTTTATTACACCAGAGGCTACCGGGCTAACACCAGAGGCTACCGGGCTAACACCAGTGGCTACCGGGCTAACACCAGAGGCTACCGGGCTAACACCAGAGGCTACCGGGCTAACACCAGAGGCTACCGGGCCAACACCAAAGGCTACCGGGCCAACACCAAAGGCTACCGGTCCCCACGGGTCGCCTGGTCCCCACGGGTCGCCTGGTCCCCACGGGTCGCCTGGTCCCCACAAGTCGCCTGGTCCCCATGGCACTGCTGCAGCCGAAACACCACCAGTGTACCCAGCTGCAGCCCCGCCACCTGTGTCTCAAGCTGCAGCCCCACCACCGGTGCCTGCCTGGCTTCCACCGGCACATGCCACAGCGCCGCTAGTACCTGCTCCTCCGTGTCAGGCACTCCTTAGAGAAGGGGTACTTCGAGCATATCTGAAAGCCAATCTTTAATGTCAGCTAGACAGCTGGACAAAGATGGGGTAGGAAAAGAACCAGTGGGTTTGGCAGACATGTAAAGTTGGGTGTCATCCACATAACATTGAAAATGTACACCATACTTCCTCAGAATATAAACAAGTGGAAGCATATAGATAATAAAAATAATTGGGCCTAAAACAGAACCCTGGGGAACACCAGTGGTAACTGTAGATGTTCTTGAACTGAATCCTTTCAATTGAATACGCTGACTGCGTCCAGATAGATATGATCTAATCCAAGACAGAGCAGTGCCAGTAATCCCAATAAAAGCTACCCTGTCAAGAAGTATATTATGCGAGACAGTATCAAGTTGAGCTGGCATTTAGAGTTTCTTGTTTTCTAGTTCCAGTGTTTGTAGAGCAAGATATTTTGTATGCTTCCTGCAGGTACAATTTATTTAACACTGTAAGGGAAGCTTGGCTTCCCTTTAAATGTCCACAAATTTATGGTCAAACATGTACTATGCTGTTAATATTTTATTGACAAAATATTCAAATATTTTTATTAAAAAAGTTGAGTTCGTTCAGAATCGGTTACATATAGCAGGATGACTGACTCTATTTCCTTCTTATACATTCCTGAAGCATCACAGTGCATTTCTCTGTTGAATCCTGGCATCCATGGACTAAAATGGGGCTGCATTGAACAGTTTTTTTCAGTGTTTCAAAACTAGACAGTTATTGGACAAATACTGCAATTATGTCCCGCCCATGGATGCTCAGATGGATGCTCAGCATATCTGGGGGTGAATGGAGGAGTGGGCTGTCCTGGACTCTGGGCTTTTGTGTGATGATTGGAGGGTATGTCAGAAGACTGCATCTCCTTTTGATTGACAGTGATTTTGTAGTATAAAAAGTTGCCGAAGCTATTCAAGCTCAGTCCCATCGCAAATTTTGCATGTGTAGTCAAAAGACAAGCTTCTGCAACCTATTTCTTGGTATTTGCTTGGTGAAATTGCTAGCCAATTATCATTATACATTCCATACAATTATACACCACATTCCTTGTTTCAGTTTAACCTAATTCCCACATTTCCTCCAAGTCTAATATCTTTTCATTTGATTGTTCATTCATTCATACAGTAGGTATGGATTGAGGGAGACTGAGGTCTGAACTTCAAGTCCTGTATTCAGATCAGGACTTGCAGGGTAACAGGGGAAAGCTGTGGGATTACTTGGTGTTCCTTTAAGACATTTGTTGGTCAATGGCACAATAACTTTCCGATGCCTAAAGATAGCAATCCACCTAGAATTTTCCTGAACACAC
Source organism: Umbra pygmaea (assembly GCA_016801145.1). Lineage (NCBI taxonomy): Eukaryota > Metazoa > Chordata > Actinopteri > Esociformes > Umbridae > Umbra > Umbra pygmaea. Next base: position 27,895 of record JACXGM010002677.1, on the reverse strand, counting down.
CTACCTGTAAGACCAGCACACCTATGGGCACAAAGATGGGTGCAGGTGCATTTGCTATTTAAACAACGCGGGTGCTAGTTGGGAAATTGACAACTGTGTCAGTCTTAAACTAGCAAAGACACTTACGATTGGGCATTGCCAACTGTGTCAGTCTTAAACTAGCAAAGACACTTACGTTTGGGCATTGCCAACTGTGTCAGTCTTAAACTAGCAAAGACACTTAACGTTTGGGCATTGACAACTGTGTCAGTCTTAAACTAGCAAAGACACTTACGTTTGGGCTTTGCCAACTGTGTCAGTCTTAAACTAGCAAAGACACTTACGTTTGGGCATTGCGCTGTGTTGGTCTTAAACTAGCAAAGACACTTACGTTAGGGCATTGCGCTGTGTTGGTCTTAAACTAGCAAAGACACATACGTTTGGGCATTGCGCTGTGTTGGTCTTAAACTAGCAAAGACACGTTTGGGCATTGCGCTTTGTTGGTCTTAAACTAGCAAAGACACTTACGATTGGGCATTGCGCTGTGTTGGTCTTAAACTAGCAAAGACACTTACGTTTGGGCATTGCGCTGTGTTGGTCTTAAATTAGCAAAGACACTTACGTTCGGGCATTCCGCTGTGTTGGTCTTAAACTAGCAAAGACACTTACGTTTGGGCATTGCGCTGTGTTGGTCTTAAACTAGCAAAGACACTTACGTTCGGGCTTTGCGCTGTGTTGCGCCAAGTGTAAGATAGGGCCCATGGAGTTGGACAGTGCAGTGCCTCAGATTTACAAACTGTTCTCATTATACGCAACAATGGGAGCTACATCTGCAGTTGTAGAATGGAGGTTCTCCTGTTTAAAGCAGCTCAAGTCCTACACCTGTAATGCAATGGGCCTAGGCAGTTAAAGCAGCCTAGCATCTCTGCTGGCCCATGAGAGGACACTGGTCAAGTCAGTGGGAAAGACACCTAGCATTTTCTTGAAAAGCAACGTAGGGCAGAATTGACGTATAAATAAATGGTAAATTTTTATGAGGTAGGAATCATAAACCATACAAATTGAGGGTGGCGTCCCGACACGGACAAGTGGATCTGCACCTTCACGGTAAAGATCCATATGACCAACACAACTTGTGCGTGGTGTCGGGATGCCTCTCTCAATTTGTACGTCGATGGGCATTCCTCGAGTACAGTTAGATTACAGCCACAATCAGTTTCTCCTCAATTTTTGCTACAAGGAAGGACCCAAGGTGAGCCGTCTCCTGTCTCCTCTGTGCTCTACTTCTATTGGATAGTCACGTCACAGTCAATGGATTCATTTGCATAAAGCTAGGCAATGGCCAGCTTTTTTTGATGCAAAACATTTTCTTAAATGCAGGCCGCCTTCCCGGAATGCTTGGCATACACGTTGCTTGATGTCATCCATAGAAATAAAGTGGAGTTCGCTGCGACAGAAGTGTCGCATGGACTAGTGGAACTAGTCCAGATAAAATTGGGGCATCTGTGACTTTTCAAAGACTAGCAAAGATGCATCTTGGAACTGCTCACATTTAACGAGCGCCGGTGACTGCGAGCTGAGAATTCGCTCCGATCTGTGAGTTTAGTAGCACACCTCAAATTAATCTGGGACAGCTAAATCGGCTCTGAAATCATGTAGCATATATTCGGCATAACGTAGCAAATTAGCTAGTAGAATAAGGTTGTGTTAGCTAACTACTGGTAGCTTAATTACTACAGCTGAAACATTAATAGCCAGCTAATGTTTGGATTATCACCGAATGAAAAAACATTAGGGAGAATGCACATTATTTTCAGAACATAAACAGCTGTTTGTTCATGGTTAACCTAAGATTTGATTTACACTTGCATGCAGTGAGTTGAGACTTGACTTGGACTTACATGAAGTAACTTAAAGACATCTCTGCCATTAATGTCCCCTGTAGCTGTCTGACAGAACATTCTGATTGTTTTTTTTTGTCCTGTGCTGTGCATTTACCCAGAGGGCAAGAGGACTCAGAGCACAAATTGTTAAAGTGAACATAAAGAGGCAAAGTCGAATTTCAATAAACAAACCACTCAATGAAAACAGTATTTAAAAAAGAATATATAAAACTCAAAATGTAGTGTTCGAAATTATTATGCAAAACAGAGTTTCAAAGCAATTTATAGGTTGTAAAGAACTGCAAATGGTCATTTGTTGAATTTGCAGCATTAGCAAGTCATATTTACTGAAATCAAAAACTATTTCAATCAAACACATCTTAACAGGGTAAGTTACATGTTAACATAGGACCCCTTCTTTGATATCGTCTTTACAATTCTTGCATCCGTTGAACTTGTGAGTTTATGTAGAGTTTCTGTTTAAATTTCTTTGCAGGATGTCAGAATAGCCTCCCATAGCTGCTGTTTTGATGCGAACTGCCTCCCACCTTCAGATCATTTGCTCGAGGATACTCCAAAGGTTCTTAATAGGGTTAAGGTCAGGGGAGGATGGAGGCCACAGCATGAGTTTCTCATTTTATGCCCATAGCAGCCAATGACACAGAGGTGTTCTTTGCAGCATGAGATCATGCATTGTCATGCATGAAGATGATTTTGCTATGGAAGGCATGGTTCTTCTTTTTGTACCATGGAAGAAAGTGGTCAGTCAGAAACTCTATATAATTAGCCGAGGTCATTTTCACAACTTCAGGGACACTAAAGGGGCCTACCAGCTCTCTCCCCATGATTCCGGCCCACAACATGACTCTGCCACCTCCTTGCTGATGTTGCAGGCTTATTGGGACATGGTGGACATCCACCAAACATTCACTACTCCAACCATCTGGTCCATCCAGGGTTGCATGGCACTCATCAGTAAACAAGTAATTGAAAATTACTCTTTTATTTTTGGGTGCAACTGTTTCTGCTTGTGAGCATTAATTAGGGGTGGCCGAATAGTAGGGTAATGCACAACTGTAAGCCTCTGGAGGATCCTACACCTTGAGGTTTGTGGGACTCCAGAGGCAGCAGCAGCTTCAAATACCTGTTTGTGTTTGCAGCTTTGTAATGGCATTAAAGCAGCTGCTCTATTAATCCAATGTATTTGTCTGGCAGTAACCATCCTCATTATGCCTTTATTTGCACAAATCCGTCTGTGCTCTGAATCAGCCACAAATCTTTTCACAGTATGATGATCACGCTTACATTTTTAAACTATCTAATGTTATCATACCTTGTCCAAGGCATTGCACTATTTGATGCTTTTCTGCAGCAGACAGATTATTTTTATTTCCCTTGTTGCCTGAAACCTGTGGCTTGCTTAATAATGTGGAACATCCTTCTTAAGTAGTTTCCTTTTTTTTGGGCTCACCTGGCAAACTAATTATCACAGGTGTCTGAGATTGATTTCAGTGATCCAAAGAGCCTGGGGACACAATACCATCCAAGAGTTTGATTGAAAAACAAAATATGTAATGTTTATGACACTTAATTCCAATTTGAATAATAATTTGGAACGCGGTGTATATAGTCAATATATCTTGCATGGGAGTTTCTAAAGAATTGTGTGTGATGTACATTATATGATTATTTTGACACAATGTTATATGCATATCTCATGAACAATAGTTTATTCATATTTAATAGCTTGTCATTAAACATATAAAGACCAACAGCAAAACATGGACATCACTTATTTCAATGGACTTCTTCAATATATGATGACAACACCCACATTGTGGCATCGCTGTAATTTGGTATCTGTCAATATTTGAGTTAGAACCTTCACCCTGGGCTTCCCACATCCATGCTTCTAGAGGTGTTGGGGTAGGTGGTCATAGCATCACCAGCCTCAGCGCCCTCCTTCTGAGGTACCTGCCTCCAGGGGCAGCATAGCAACCCATGCTACAAACCCTAGCATTACTGTTGTACCTGATTCTGCACCCCATGGGCCCTTTAACCTTGATGAGGCTTGAGTGGGGCAGGTGTGCCTCATCAGGGGGTGGTATCTGCATTGAAGAGCCTCTCGTTGTCACAGCATTAGGGTAAAAGCTAATGGGAAAGAGAGGAATTTAAGGTTTTACAAACTTTCAAACAGCTCTGCGTCTCTACTTAGTTACTCTATTCCATTTGTAGTCAGGGAGCTTTTGGCACATTATGTTGCTCACTGCAGATTCCATGTGTGTTCTGGTTGCTTGTTTAAATGGGTAACGACAGTGTTGGTGGTTCTGAGTGCATTATTAAAATGTTGCGTGGAGCTAGTAAACAGCTGTGGCTGGAGAATTATTGGCAGATGAAATGTGAAGATCTTAGTAAATTAATACTTAGCCATCTACATTTCAGAAATAAACACACTGACAGGGTTTAGGAGGAAGCTAATTCTGAGTCGAAGTATGGAAGACTTTGGGGGGGCAAAGCTCTGAGTCTACTGTGGTTTTCATGAAGGGAAAACACTGATGAAATGTAGATCATAAAAATGAGTTTTATGAAGCTCAACCCAGCCATTGACATTATACTGTATATCATGGGCAGCAGACAGCCTAGGCATTAGCGTATTAAGCCAGGAGACAAACGGACTCTGGTTCAAATCCATAAGTCAATGAGGTAAGAAAAATGTGTTCTTCAAACAAGGCACTTGTTTGCACACATAAATGAGTGTCTGCTGAATTATTAAAATATATATCCTTCACTAGGGACTCATTAGGTGCACAAATGTGAACCATAGTGATATCTGGGCCCAGGTTTTTTCCTTTTGGTTAGGTGGTTTTGAAAAACACCTGGCTAAAAAAACTGTATAGTGTTACTGACAGACAATTCTTTTTGCCTGTTATGTATTATTAATTTACTGACCACAGTTGAGCTGTAAGTGTGTTGTAACACATGTAGTTGTTTTTTAATGTCAGAATAGAGACACTTTGACTCATTACAGAGACCGGGGAATTAGCGGCTTTAGCTTATTAGCTATACGGCCTCATCCCTTCACTCAAGGAAACGCTCAAGGATTTGATTCATGTACTCAGTGAATATGGCAGAACATGAAGCTGACTTCCTGATTTAAAGGCCAACTAGGATGCCTATCTTCAGCATAGCCAGCAGCTCAACACAACTAACTGTGCTTGGAGTGTGTGAGTCACTCTGTTTTAGTGTTTGTATTTGTGGATGCTCTTCCAACATTTCCAATGCCAATTACAGGCAATTAGTCAAATAACAAAGTGCTCCACCTCCACTCTCTGAAAAATAAGCATGGCTAACTACTGTACATGCTTGTACAATGCATTAGGAACCTAAGTATCTCCAATGCATTAGGAACCCGGATACACTATAATAAACTATGTGGTTTGAAATTTCAATGCAAATTGGTTGAATGTGATGGTATATTAGCCATTAAAAACCAGCCCAGTGGTCACAGGACATTGAGAAGACATCGTAAAGACGTCTTTCTCATAAAGACATTAATCAGATGTCTTTAAAATGCCCTGTGCCCAGTGCAAGATTTCTAACTGATGATTGGCTGAAAGAATATAGCACCACAGGTTTATGGGTTTATTGTTCTATCTGTGTAGGCAGCTAGTTTATGATAGCAGTGAGACCGGGATTTGTGGTATTGCCAATTCTTTAAAATTAAGTCGTGAGTTCAGGCCCTCAGCCATCGCTTAGCTGTGGTATGTAGGTGAAAATGTAAACTACTGTACAGTGGAAACAAATAATACTCCCTGTATTCACTCGTTGGCATCAGAAAACCATTAGGTGTTACATTTTATCTTTTACAGTGAAAAAAAAATATTTTAAGATATTGCTTTTGTTCACGATGTATGTTTATTTTTTTAAAGGGGAAGAGGGACATTTAAAGAAAACTACAAAGCAGTAAGCTGTGCAGGTGATCAAGAATTCAAGTGATATTTAGCCTGCACATTTTTATAATCATAAGTGCTTAGGTCGTGTAATTTCTTAGGTAAACAAGCAAATTTATTCAGAAAATACTTTGTGAACACAGTAAATATCCATTAACACACATATCTGATATTACTTTTAACAGACATCTACTGTGTCTATAAAGTATTTTCTGTTATTGTCTTGAAGAAAATGTCTGTAGAATAATAGAAAAAGTACTGGCAGCAAATTACAAGTACTTTTTACTGTTTTTGTTTTACAGATTTTTTTTACAGTGTAGACAAGTTATATTATCTGATTTGGATTTGTTATGGTAGCATAAGTTCAGCGAGCACTATTTTCGGTGTGACAAATAATGCTAGTGATTAGAAATATGATGTCCACGTACTTTCATAAATGGCATCAGTGCAGGTGTGCGTTCAGTTTTTTAATAGCTATATAGCTAGACAGCTGATATCATACCATCCTTCTTTCGGGCTGAAATAAAATTCTAGCCTACTACAGTGTAAAGTGTAAACCATGAAATGGGTTTCAGAAAAAATTGCCTTTTTCTAAACAACCGGAGCCTCAACTTCAGCCGCTGTAGGCCCCTGGTTGTTTCTGTGAGTATATGATGTAGATTATTGTATTTTCACCCCACTGGGCAGTGTTTGTTAATACCAGTGTTTTTCACATTAAAACACATTTGATTTAAGTATATTCCTTGCGTATATTTCTTGCTTACTTCAGTATCATGGACAGCATTAGCTATAGCCATGTTAGCGCTGTAAGTTATGACATGCGCTCTCAGCTGTTTTCGGAAAAAAACACAGGAAAAGCACTGTATATGACATAAGTCAATCTAGGGTATTTTTTTAAAATAGTACATTAAATGTTTGTATTTACTCTGGAATTGTCCTTTAAGGCTTTACTATGCAAAGCAGAAGCCACACATCAAAACTGTCCAGAAGCACCATCAACTTCTCTGGGCTCGGTCTCATCTGAGATGAAGAGTTGCACAGCGGAATTATGTTTTGTGGTCCAACGAGTTAACATTTAACATTTTTGGACTAAATTGTTTTGTTTTTGAAAAAACAGCCATCGTGTTTTCCAGGCAAAAGAGGAAAAGGATCTTCCAAGCTGTCAGTGTCAACTTCAAAAGCCATCATCTGTCATGGAATGGGTGTGTGTCAGAGCTGAGTGGAATGGATTTAGAATATGGATATGCCAGGCTAGAAGTACAATGCCTCGTAGTTTAGCAAAAATGATTAGGATAATTGTTTACAATTTAATCTGGGGATGAATGAGTACTCCCTATTCAAAAATTGCTGTAATTAAATAAAACAGTATTTATTTGCAGAGTCTGCACTTTCAGCTCATATTCATTACTAAATGTCAACTCAAAAGTGCTGTGGTAGACAACTAAAATAAATATAATTTAGCCAATATCCAAATATTTATGGACCTAACTGTATATAGTGACACAAACTTTTCCCGTCTGCTACATCAGTGTTGCATTAACGCCCCAAAGGAAGACAGCTGGCAGGTTCCGGAATCTTTCGGGGGTAAGCCAGAAGGGCTAACCTTGCCCCAGCAAAGCCGCCATCTATCTGGGCCTGGTCAGGGGAAGCATATAGAGGTTCCAGGAGAGCAAGCTGGGGGAAGAGTTAGAAAATAAGCTCATGATGAAGATTCACTTGGAAAAGAGGAAGATGCTCGAGAGGAGGAAGTGGCAGCAACAGAAGGCGGAGAGCCATGCTGCCGTCACAGCAACTCGGCCCCACAACCTAACATCAGGAGTGAGGAAGACTGTATGGGACAAAGAGTGGAGAGGCCGGCAAGATAAGAAGCTTCCGAGCTCATACCCTCGGACCCAAAGCCAGGAGTCCACACATCTCTTTCACTGCGGTTTGAATTCGGTTGTTGACTCACGTCCTCCCTCTCCATTTCTATTTCCTTTAGTAATCTGCCCTCCATCTCTCCCTGCTCTCTTTTCCTCTGTCCAAATCCTAAGCCTGCTCTCGCTCACTATTACTTTGTTAGCCAAGGATCTTCGGTGTAATATATCAGCAGTTTGAGTTGCCAGTAGGAGCAAAGATCCATTTTATTAAATTTAAATTTCAGTGCCTTGCAAAAGTATTCATAACCCTGACCATTATCTGTAAAGGTGATTTGTAGACTGAGACATAACAATAACTTTTTCTCTTTCATGTGACCCAGACAAATGCTGTACAAAGTTATTTTGTACTTTTTTGTAATCAATGATTTTCCATGACATATGTTCTGTAAAGTATTATGTTTCCTTGACATTCACAGATGACCAATAATTGACCAATATCAACATTGAGGTTTTTATCCAGAAAATGTGACTCCGCCTTTACAGTGAACACCACATGTCAGTTTTTAATCAAGGCAATCTGACAGCAATCTCACATGATTTGAAATGCATTTGAGTTAGGAACCGCTGCCAGATTGTTAGCTTCTGTCTCAACTGTCTCCAGACCATTTCATTCCTCTCTCCAGATATGTTTTGCAAAGATTCAAGTCTTGCTCTCAGATTGTTCCCAGATTGTTACTAGAAGTAGGCTGCAGACCTAATACTGAGCGGACTGCTTCTTATATTTCAGTTTAACAGACTGCATTATTTATTTTTATTGATTCACTGATAAATACATTTAAAAAACATTCTAGCAATGAATGCTTTCAATACTGACAAAAAGGAATTGAGATAAAAAAGCACAGTTAAATTATTGTTTTACAAGCATCTCTGTGTATTATTGCAGTAACATTTTAAATCAATTTAATACACATTTTGATGGAGACACATTTTAGCCCATGACCACCACATTAACAGCTACTGTTAATTATACAATAACCCTGGAGTACATCTTTAAGATGCAAATCATCATGAAAGAAAAAATAACATCCTCAAACAACAGATGTTAGAGGGTGATAAGCAATTCAAACGCATAATTATATAGATATCAAGCCTGTCATCCAAGGTCAAATGGAAATTAACAGAATAATGTGAGAAGACATTTACAATGACAACCTCTACAAAGATGGTTCTCAAAGCTTTACAAGTAGAAAGACATTTGAGCAAAAGACCACAGGGAAGTTATTTGATGTTAAACTGGTCACTCTTGTTTAGACTTTCCTCCATAACAGCACCTTTGAACACAGAGAAGGCTTAATTTTACAAAGAGGAGCGTGCAAAACAGCACAACACCAAGGAGGAAAGCAAAAACATCCAGGCTATGGTACTGGTACCAGGTGAGCTCATGGGCCTGGACCCTCAAATGCTTTGCTCCTTTGTGCCTCATGGTAAACTCTACCCAGAACACTGCTTCATCTTTGGGACTAATGGGCCTGTCATGGTGGATTCTGGACAACCTCATGGCGTTCTCCTTAAATGATGTGTCATTGATCACAGCATTGAGTCCATCTACAAGGTCCTGGGTTTTCATGCTGTGGAAGTCCATGACGACCGCGGCACCCTTGGCCTTCATGTGGACCATGTTGTCTGGCTGGTCACCAAACAAAGGAATCCCCACCATGGGGACCCCATGGTAGATGGCCTCATAGATGCCGTTGGTTCCTCCATGGGTGATGAACGCTCTGATCTTAGGGTGTCCCAACAGGTCATTTTGGGGGATCCAGTCATAGACCCTAGTGTTGGGGGCCAGGGTATCAGGCTTCTTACCACTAAACCTCCACAGGACCTTTTGAGGGATCTGTCCCAGGGCTGAGGCAATCATGTTCTCCTTCTCTTTTGGGAGGGCCTTGACCATGGACCCTAGGGTGAACACCACAATGCCATCATCTCCAGAGCTCTGCACAAATTCCTCCATTTCTTCTGGTAAGGCTTTGGGAGGCTTGCAGTGGATTCCCCCCACAAACTTGAAGTTTGGAAGGAATGGACGAGGGTAGTCGAAGTCCCAGTACGTCCGGATCAGCCACATGTCAGCTTGGCCCAGCATCTCACAATATGTTGATGGTTTCCCTCTAATCTTACTGTAGTAAGCATCAATTTCTTGCCAATATCCGTATACTGCCATCATGTCCTGGGACACATAGAAGAGGACGTTCCGAAGTCTTTCAGTAAAGCTCATTTTGTCGGTTAACTGGACCATGACACCAGGGACGAAGGACGGAGGAGAAGGCATCTGTCCACAGAGCCTTTCCCACATGTGAGCGATAGAGAATCGAAGGGAGTAGACCAGAGGAATACCCAGGATGTCAGCCACCAGCTCACTGCCGAGGAAGAGAGGATCAGATAACAGAACGTCGTACTTGGCCTCTTTCAGCTTCCTCATGATGGTCTCTGATTTTAGCAATCCATCACAGATTTGTAAGGATACTTCTGAATCTTTTTTCAAGAAATTATACTCCTTCCAATGGATCTGCAACTGGTTCAGGTCATGTATTTCATACAGGTAAAAGTTGATCCAATCCTCAAACCAAGCACTCATCTCTTCAAATGAGATGGAGACGTTGAAAAGTTCATAGCTGAAAGAAGATTTTTCTTTTGGGTCCATGTATAAAGAGGCATTGTGCACCAGCACTGTAACACGATGTCCTCTGTCAATCAAAGTGTCCAATACAGGCTTCAGGTTAATCCAGTGACTGCCTTCAGTATGCCAAACTAATATGTTTCCACAGTTAATGCTTCCAATGCTACAAAAGGTTGCAATGACACCAGCAGAGAGATACCATGCCAACTTCATTGTGACTCTGTGGAAAAGTTTAGAAACAGTGAAATAGTTAAACATTAACTGAAGTTGAACTATGTATCTTCATATTATAGGAGTAGTCACATGACACTAAATAGGTTAACCACCACATTGTATTTGGTTGTGAAAGGTATTGGGAAACAGTTGCATTGGATATATACTCTACAAAATATCTGTGAAAAAAACTGAAAAAGTACCGGATCATTTTTTTAAATTTACCGACATTTTACAAAGTAATATCAGCTCTGTGTGTTAATGGACATTTACTGTGTTTAAAAAGTATTTTCTGTAATTCTCTTGAAGTAAACTAGGTTAAATAATACAGAAGTACTAGTTCATTTGTTACCAGTACTTTTTAGTTTTTTATGGAACAATGTTTTTACGGTGTATATTGGCTCTTTTGAAGCATATAGACAGTAACTCTGCTTATTTAAGCCACTGAAAGTTAAGACTTCTTAAAATAACAATGAAACTTAAATCTTCCAGATCTCTAGTCAGGGGACTTAACATAACAGTGTAGAGTAATAACTGGGCTGAGTGATGCTTTGTCAGGCTTAGTTAGAGGTATAGTTTTCAAGTAAGTTTGTGACAGGTTTGGACTTTCCCGGCCCGGGAATTTGAAATGCTTCTCATTATTGAACCACAGCTACAGTCACTACTCATTAGCACTGTATTTAGGTTCTGTTTCGTTTTAGCAGAACCTGTCAGTCATTGTGGATGTACAGTATTCAATGAAAATGCTGTGTGTGTGTGTGTGTGTTATTGAAATGAAGTATTACTGAGTTTTGCTCCTCAAGGCAGTTTAATTTAAAATACATTTTGTTTTACATTTTGTTTAAATACTGTTTTTCATTAACATCCCAATTAATATCAGTTAGTTAGCTAGATTACTCCTCCCTCTAGTCTAAAATTCGGCACATCCACAACCAAGATGTCTGCGCCCGTAAAGGCAAATTCGATGACCCAAATCAGATCTTCACAAACCAATGGGTGACGTCACACGTTACATCCAGTGATATATACAATCTATGCTATCACCTCACGTTAGCATTCTATAGACCTCAATTCATTTTAGGGTCACTTTGACAGAGATTCAATTTAAATCTGAACCATTTAAAGAGTCTATTTGTCCATTGTTTATTTCTAAAGAAAGAACCGGACAATTTATAAAAAGCTCCATTACCTTGTATCTCAAGTTATGGCGCCGTAGCAGCCATTTTTATGAAAATATGCTAACTGCTGTGTCATACCATGTGACTTTCTGATGCACAGAAGAGAAATTACCATACAGTCTAGGAGAAGCTTGCAGGAAATCAGGGGACATGGAGGCATACAGTCAAGAGAGAAGCACATAGAGAGTCCATGAAAAGCATCAGAACAAAATATTTCAGCAACATTTTGATGGCTTGGAAATACTTCCTACTCATGCTCTCAGTCTCTACAAGAGGCAAGATTCAGAATGATTCAGGTTTTTCTTGGCACAATGTAAAGAATTACAACTTTCAGAGACGTTGCTCCCATCACATCAATAGCGTCTGTTCGTCCATTCATTTATACTGTCTATGGATTTACTGAACGTCTACAACATAATAACTGAATGATGGTGTCAGTGCCAAAGATGATGGTTTTCGACACACAGAAACTGTTGTTTTGATGAAAGTAAAAAGGAATACATTCGTTTGGGTCCCGCTCTAGAATACATACAAACCATAAATGGTCAATACAGACAAGCCTTAAAATATTATTGGTCAAAAAGACAACACCAAAAAGATGAGTAACTGGCTTTGTTTATTGGCCTGATGTTAGGTCTTCAGTAATGTTGAACCCTGATCAATGCTGCTGTATGCAGGTCTCTGTGAAACAGAAGCCACTAATTAGAGCAAATGCACAACAGGCTTTAACCAAAACTGGGCACTGTCCCATAGAACCAACCAACAGAGCACCTGCTTGCCAAACCAGAGAGAGAGCCAGACTAACACAATCGGCGCATTTTATAGAGGGGAAGGGCATGGTGGGATTGATGTTGATTGATGAAACCAGGGGCCTTTCTCAATCTGTGTTCTTGTCTGTACTTGTGTTCTTGTGTTCTTGTGAAACGTCATCTTTTGTGGCCCAAGTACTGTCCCAATACACAAGTTTGCATTTTGGCAAGAACGGTTAAAGATCCCGGAAATGTTCTTGACACGCCCATTTTATCGAGGATGCATCGGTTGGTAACTTGTGTGAACTTCACCGCAGAAATATCCCAGCATTCATTTCGGCATTTGAGTAAGGACCGGGAAGCCGAGATAGGCAGGTTAATGCAGAGTCGTTTTGCTACAATTTCTTACACTATTTCATCACTAAATTCACTTCTGAGAACATTTGATGCGAGAAATCAACTATGTAGATTTCAAATATTGGCATTTTTATGAAAAATTATGGCGAATC
>JACXGM010002676.1:15128-36567 GCA_016801145.1 Umbra pygmaea | reverse complement strand
TGAGTGGCAAGAAGAAAGCCATTTCTGAAAGATATCCAAAAAAGGTGTTGTTTAAAGTTTACCACAAGCCACCTGGGAGACACACCAAACATGTGGAAGAAGGTGCTCTGGTCAGATGAAACCAAAATGGAACATTTTGGCAACAATGCAAAACGTTATGTTTGGTGTAAAAGCAACACGGCTCATCACCCTGAACACACCATCCAATCTGTCAAACATGGTGGTGGCAGCATCATGGTTTGGGCCTGCTTCTCTTCAGCAGGAACAGGGAAGATGGCTAAAATTGATGGGAATTTGGATGGAGCCAAATACAGGACCATTCTGGAAGACTCCTGATGGAGTCTGCAAAAGACCTGAGACTGGGACGGAGATTTGTCTTCCAACAAGACAATGATCCAAAACATAAAGTAAAATCTACAATGGAATGGTTCACAAATAAACATATCCAGGTGTTAGCCTGTCAAAGTCCAAAGTCCAGACCTGGATCCAATCGAGAATCTGTGGAAAGAACTGAAAACAGCTGTTCACAAATGCTCTCCATCCAACCTCACTGAGCTTGAGCTGTTTTGCAAGGAGGAATAGGCAGAAATTTCAGTCTCTCGATGTGCAAAACTGATAGAGACATACCCCAAGCGACTTACAGCTGTAATCGCAGCAAAAGGTGGCGCTACAAAGTATTAACTTAAGGGGGCTGAATAAATTGGCACGCCCAATTTTTCATTTTTTTATTTGTAATTTTTTTTTGAAATATCCAATAAATTTCGTTCCACTTCATGATTGTGTCCCACTTCTTGTTGATTCTTCACAAAAAATTACAGTTTCATATCTTCATGTTTGAAGCCTGAAATGTGGCAAAAGGTCAAAAAGTTCAGGGGGCTGAATACTTTCGAAAGGCACTGTATATATATATATATATATATATATATATATATATATATATATATGAATGTATACTGTATTACACTTTCTGTACAATTTTTTCTTTATTTTCTGATATAGAATCATGTGTGAATGTTGTAATGCTAAACTACAAATGAAATACTACAGCATGTCATTCAACATGAATCTTTATGTCAGGCAAACCTACAACTTTTTGCGAGACCATGGGGAAGGCAGACATCTGGTTGATAAGAACCTACTGGGACTTTGAGTATCCTCGACCTTTTCTTCCCAACTTTAAATTTGTGGGGGGTCTTCACTGCAAACCTGCAAAGCCACTTCCAGAAGTAAGTTCTTTAACCACATTCTTTGATTAGATGCTAATATCATTGAATCACAAAAATATAACATGATTTGTATGTCCGTTAGTTATAATTGCACTTTGTGTTGTAATTTCAGGCTATGGAGGAGTTTGTGCAGAGTTCAGGAGATGAAGGAGTTGTTGTGTTTTCGCTGGGTTCCATGGTGAAAAACCTTACTAAAGATCGGGGAAATGCCATAGCCAGTGCCCTGGGTCAAATACCACAGAAGGTTATTCAATTCTTTTTTTTAAATATCTTTCTGGCGTACTTGCAATCAGAGGCGTTTATCTCCACTGATCCCTCAATTTATTTGATTCAGGAAACAAACCGACATGCTAGCTTACAATGTTTCTTTACCACAAATTCATTGAGAGATTGTCTGTAGATCTTCGAAAATGTGTATCCAGAAATGTATTATAATTCCTGTTTCCTCACCATAGGTGCTGTGGAGGTACAGTGGTGAAACACCAGAGACTCTTGCTCCCAACACCAGAGTTTATAACTGGATTCCTCAGAATGATTTACTTGGTGATACGTCTTTTTGATATAAATGACAATCACATAAACAATAAATGTACATGAGTAACTGTCTTTGCATACCACACTGTTCAACAACCGTGCCTTTTCTTGTTGGTTGACATAAAAAAGGCCATCCAAAGACCAAAGCTTTTGTTGCTCACGGTGGGACAAATGGACTATATGAAGCTATTTACCATGGAGTCCCAATAGTGGGAGTTCCTCTGTTTGGAGACCAGTACAGCAATATCATCCAGATGAAGAACAAGGGAGTTGCTGTGATCATGGACTTCAACCAGATGACCTCTGAAGACCTTGTGGATGGGATCAACAGTGTGATCAACAATCCTTCGTAAGTCACAGATGTTCATCCAGTTTCCTCAACCACAGATTTGCCCATGTCAAGCTGACAAACGTAATTTTAGCAAGAAATTAAAAATAATTACCTATTTTCCAGGTACAAAGAAAGCATGATGAGGCTGTCAAGAATCCACCACGACCAACCAGTCAAACCCTTGGATAATGCTGTGTTCTGGATCGAGTTTGTGATGCGTAATAAGGGGGCTAAGCACTTAAGAGTGCAGGCCCATAATCTGAGCTGGTACCAGTACCACTGTCTGGATGTGGCAGCTGCACTGCTCGCCGTTGTATCATTAGTGATTGTTGTGTGTGTTAAAACATGCACTTTCTGCTTCCGCAAGTGCTGTAAGAGAACTACAGCAAGACAGAAGACAGAGTGAAACCATGGACAATGTTGAAGAATTTTATGGAGATTTTGGTAACTTAGCCCATTATCCAGATCCTGCTGTATGAACGAAGTTAGAGGTATTTTTGTAAGAACATTCTAGGTTACGAATGTCATTCTAGGTTATGAAGGTCATGCTTCACGAAAACATGAAGTATAAAACATGAAGTCTACAGAACATGCAGCGATTTGTATTAACGCTATCTATAAACTACATAAAAACTACATAGCCACTTCTTAAATTTGCTTAAAGAGACTTACAATTGTATATACTTTTTGAGCAATCTGAAAATTCTACAGTGTTAAAAATAATTAAGGGAACATTCAAATCACACAATGTGTCTCGATGACCAAAACATATGAAAGATCAAAATCTTTATTGTGCATTGTGTAATTCATTGATAACAAAATGACATAACAACGATCAATGGAAACCAAAATCACCAACCGATTGAGGGCTGGAGTCAAAACAAAAAAAAATCAATTTCATCACGGCGACTCATAATGTGACTCAGTAGTGTATACCGCCCCCACGTGCCTGTATGCACTCTAAACAATATCTGGGCATGCTCCTGATGAGTTTGTGGATGGTGTCCTGGGGGATCTCCTCCCAGACCTGGATCAGGGCATCAGTGAGCTCCTGGACAGTCTGTGTTGCTACTTGGCGGCGTTGGATGCACTGATACATAACAGCCCAGAGGCTCTCAATTGGATTCAGGTCTGGGGAATGTAAGGGCCAGTCAATGGCATCAATGAATTTGTCATCCAGGAACTGCAAATACACTCTGGCCACGTGAGGCTGGGTATTGTCCTGCACCAGAAGGAACCTAGAGCCCACTGCACCAACGTATGATCTGACGATTGGTCTGAGGATTTCATCCCGGTATGTAAAAGCAGTCAGGGTACCGTTTGCTAGCACTCTTCCAAGGATATGTCTCCCCAGACCATCACTGACCCACTGCCAAACCTCAATGAGGATGCAGGCAGCATAGCATTTACCACGGTGTCCCCAGACTCTGCCACATGTGCTCAGTATGAAGCTGCTCTCATCTGTGAAGAGAATGGTGCACCAATGGTGGACCTGCCAATTCTGGTGTTCTCTAGCGAATGCTAATTGAGCTGCACGGTGCTGGGCTGTGAGCACAGGTCTCACTTGAGGACATCGGGCCGTCATGCCACCCTCATGGAGTTTGTTTCTGACAGTTTGGTCAAAAATATGCACACCAGAAGCCCACTGGAGGTCATTTTGTAGAGCTCTGGCAGTGCTCCTCCTGTTCCTCCTCACACAAAGGAGCAGATACCGGTCCTGCTTCTGGGTTGATGCTCTTCTACGACCCGTCCATGTGTCCTGCTGTAATGGCCTGTCTCCTGGTATCTCCTCCATGCTCTTGACACACAGCAAACCATTTGGTGACAGCACGTATGGATGTGCCATCTTGAAGGAGCTGGACTACCTGGGGAACCTGAATGGGCTGTTGGTACCGCCTCATGCTACCAGTAGTGACAAGGACACCAGCAAAACCCAGAACTGAAGAACACTCAGTCAGGAAGGATAAAGAAAGAGCAATTGTCTGCGGCCACCACCTGCAAAAACATTAGCTTTTTGGGGTTTGTCTTGCTGTTCCCTCGCCAGTGCACCTGTTGTCACTTTCATTTGCACCAAAACAGGTGACATTGATTCATAATCGCGTATGCTTCCTAACCAGACAGATTGATATCCCTGAAGTTTACTTGACTAGGAGTTATTCTGTGTTGATTGCGTTCCCTTAATTTTTTTGAGCAGTTTACTCTATATGTTGACTTTAATTTTATTCTGTCTGCCACTAGCAGCACCTTTACACTGACTACAATTCTTGGTAGATGCAAATGTAGTTGAACAAAATGTAGGTGAACAAAGGTGAGTCTGATACCAATTTTTATTGTGATATGAATGAAACAAGTCATTGTTCTAATCGAGAATGATACCTTTAATGACAGAGTTGATAAGTCAAGGATCGAGTTGAAACATCTTTCAGTACAGTCATATTTTACAAATTATAAACATTTGTAAAATAATTACTTAACTGAATTGGCCTAATACCGGTAAAACAGCCATTTTATTGAACCTTCATGTTAACAAAATGTTTAGTTTTGTTGTTCCATTAAAGTTTTAATATTGTTAAAATTATTAAAATAAACATATTTCAATAAAAATGATTTTGTATCTTAGAAAATGTGTAATTGAGATTAAGCTTACATTGTATGGTTGTAACCATTGTCCTTTCAATATTGCTAAAATCCATAAAAATAATTGCAAAAAAAACTAAAACTAAAACTAGAAATAAGAAAAGAAACTCTGACCTGTTTTAAGAATTGTATACAATGTAATGTGTGCCACTTTTTGCCCGGTGTTGTTAAACCCACTTTCTTTAAAACTTGTAATTTCATGACTGAGGTGTGATAGTGACATCCAGACCTCATTTTGAGTTTTGAAATAGTCTGAGTGCATTTTTTATTAAACAAGCTTTAAATTGTGAACATATATAATATCTAACTTAATTTGGAGGAAGAGTAATGGATTCACAATCACAACATTATCAATACAGATATCATGACAGTGGTCACATAGGCCTGGCTCAGACTTATAAGGGGCAGCTATGGGAGGAGATAGTAAAGTGCTTGTACTGGGCCAAGTCTAGATCAATATCCTGCCCCTGGACTTGGATCTTCTCCAGACAGCCAGTCAGGTACTTGGGACTGTGGTCAGGCGCTCCATGCCCTGAGATTGGGAGGAACCAGAGAAATGTTAGTATGAAAGAAAGATGAAGAGAAACAAATATTATATGGTACTTGTCGGTACTTGTGTTTTCTCAAACCATTTAAAGATGTAGTTTATGATTTTGACCACTGCTGTAAAAGTCCATGCCCTAAGGATCGCCAAAATGTATGTATTGTAATTAATGAGGTATTGGGCCTCATCACATTTAGTTGCTTTGGAATATCAAGTGAAGTCAATTAGACTTCCTCCCATCGACAACAACCCATCCCATCAATTTTTCTGTCATTGCGCTGCTGCCCAGGCGGTAATCATACCTTCGTCGCACTCATGCGGTCTTTGCAGTGCCGTAGTGCCGCCATTATCACCCCCCCACTGCAAAAAAAATTGTAGTGGAAACACTGCTTTAACACATACTTACGGTAAGGCCCGCCAAACGACAGGATCCTCCCATTTCTCCAGCCACTAGCATAGTCTGGAACCAACTTGCTTGCAGTGCTCACTTCTGTGGAATCCAAATTCCCATCAAATGTCCTCAGAATCACTTTTTCCTTCAGCAGGATGATGGACAGTCTCTTGAAAGTTTTTCCACTGATGGTTAATTTATCATTTGGAAGGATTTTGAATGTGGTCCTCTGTTATACAAAGAGAATACACACAGATGCCCCTAAAACTTGTGTCGCACTGTTAGAACTATTACTACAAATTATGATTTTACGACTGTTTACAAGTTGATGATTATTGTCAGGGGGAATGGCACCTTGAGGTTGTTGTCGACTGTAAGTGTCATGGTGGCCAGTTCCTGTCCTGGGGTGTTCAGGCTCAGAATGGTTCCGTTCAACGTGGTGGAGTCTCCGTAGATGTCAATAGTAATCCCAGGCTCTTCTGTATGCTGGCCAGGGAGGGCTAAAATAGGACACATATATGCAGTAGTGTGGAAAAGTCTACACCATAGATATTGTTTGACTCAAATCTAGTTGTCATAATTATTATTATTTTTTTGTTTTTAACCCTGCCTTGTCGTCAGCTCTGCAACTCCTTCGACAGATCTGTGGGATGACGATGAGAGCGCACAGAGTCCCTCCAACTACATGTCACCCAAGCCACCGATTTGTTTTTGCACTGTTCACACAAAACGGAAGGCTTTAGTTGGTTCATGCACGGGATGATTACGTTCACCGACTATACTTCCGCAATTTACAGACGCCCGATCTAAACACAAGAGTTTGCTGGAGAACGATGTGGCAGGATAGATAATCTGACATTTGATATTTCACAAAAACTTAAGCGTGATCATCGTACTGTGAAAAGATTTGTGGCTGATTCAGAGCACATATGGGTTTGTGCAGATAAAGGCATAATGAGGAAGGTTACTGCCAGACAAATTCATCGGATCAAGAGAGCAGCTGCTAAAATGCCATTACAAAGCAGCAAATAAGTATTTGAAGCTGCTGGTGATTCTCGCAAACCTCAAGGTGTAGGATGCTCCTCCAGAGGCTTGCAGTTGTGTATAAACCTACTATTCGGCCAGCTGAAAGGTGAGTGTGTGACGTGAGAGTTTTGTGTAGTTATTTTAGTTTTTCTCTGTTTTCTGCTCTTTACAGTATAAGTTTCCTAGTTAGGAACTTTATTTATATATTTTTGAAAGCATCTTCTATTTATAGATTTTTTTATGCAGGTACCTAATACTTTTGCACAGTGTACTGATTTAATTATATTATTTTGTTTTTGCATGTACTAAGGATACAATATAGAGTGGGCTCCAAAATTACTGGCACCCCTGACTGGCAATGCAGAAACAAACAGAGGTGCCAGTAATTTACGATCCCACTGTAAATAAATTCATTTAGACATTGACTTTGGCTGCTTTTTGTTCCTGCTTTTTGTTCTTCTTGACATAGGTTAGGACTGTGTAGCCAGCCTGAAACAGCATGCGTTCCATCTGGAGACTTCCATTGACAGTTGGTCTTCATTGTGTTTGCAGAGTGTTTAGGGTCATTAATATGCGGAAAGGGAATGTTTTTGCAAGTCAGTCATTTCCCAAATGAACCTTATTCGTAATTATATTGACACTGAAGTTGTCAGACGTAGCAACAGTAACTAAGGGGGGCGGGGCTTAGCCAAAGGTGAATTATATTGACACTGACAATTTCTCCTACACTGGCTAACGCAATTCGCAGTGGTTTCCCAGTGAGCACAATAATTTGAAAGACTTTTCAATGTCTATTCAACAACAAATACATATTTTCAACATATTTTAAACATTGTGTATTTATCGGATTGCTGGCAGTAGGCATTAGCTCTTTATCAGACAAAGATCCCTATGGATCGAAACGTCTTATGTTAATATTATAATTATAATAATGTTATAATTTATGTTCTTGCCAACATATTGTTATATACTGGCATCTTTGTAAACCAAAAGTTACATTTTTTTTGTAATTGTTTTACTGTATAAGATGTTGTTTTACAATGGGTTGTCATTCCATAAATAAATATTTCCAAGTACATAGAATTGTCTAGAAGAGTGAAAACAGAACTACTTTCTCTTTCAGTGACCTTCATTCCAAAGTTGTATATGTATTTAATTATATTTATTAAAATCAGAAAAAAGCTGTTTAGATAGGACAATGATTTCCTAAACTATGCACTGCATATTTTTGCCATTTGAGCAGGAATTGCAATGATAACATGACGAGTTGTATTTCCACAGTGTTTGTCTGCCAAGGAACACTCCCCGGTCCGTCATTAATACAATTTACGCATTTAGGTCTTACTTTTTTGTATGAAAGCACTGTATAGTGAAGGAACTCTTTATCCAATATAAATAGTTTTTAATATTATTAAAATATTAAGAACTACCATTTCTATAGTGTTTGGAAGCTGATCATTTGAAAGAGGAAGGTAGTTCCATTGTTAGGCTTGAATTCTACAGTAGCACGTAGTAGTAACCAATGTACTGTATATATGCCTTAAACAGACACACTAGGTATCTCCACTTCACGCCGTGGGTCCCCACATCGAAACTACACAATCACACCTCCGTGTTGGTACGATCTAAGCAGATCTGACATTCTGTCGTTTGGTACTGACTTAATTATGTTATTCCATTCTTAGACAGGCAATTTCATTGTCCCTTTTTTTATTTATTTGCACATACCTGTGGTATTGAATTCTGCCAGCCCTGATCCTGAGAAATAGCTCCCTGGTTTGATGTTCTCATAGCAAGGCTTGGTCTCCCCTTTTTGCTCCCAGGGGATGCCCAGGTTCAGCCAATTCCCCTCCCGAATACAGCCATCCATTGCTGGCTGGAACTGGAGACCACCCAGATACAAAAGGTACAGTATAAGGACCCTTCAAGGTTCACACACATACTTTTCACAAAGGTAAAGTGGGGTTCCTTTATAGAAATAAATGTAGCTTCTTCCTACTTACCTGGAAGCTATTTGTTCAATCAAATATTTTACCTGTGCTTGATTATGGGGATACACATAGATTACTGCACTACTCTTTGTTTGTTAATTTTTCTGTCATCCATGTTGAAGCTTAGACTTTTAGATTATGACACAGGATCACAGGGTTGGTTAACATCACTTTGGTAAACACTGAGCTTGATACATTTGCTTTTTCATGATTAGAACCTCATGTTTGAAATGGCATCCAGTAAACAATTTGTTTGGATGCCTTAGTGCCCATGGTTTGGTTTGTTGTGCTGACTAAGGATTTCTATAGTGATGAATGTGTTTGTCTGAATGTATTAATACTGTTATGTAATGTATTTTGCATGTTTTGAATGAATGTGTGGGATGTCTTTGTATTTCTGTTCCCAGAGTAATGCTTACCCTGATGCATAAACCTGATGCCTAACACAAATCCTGATGCCTAATCAAAACCCAAACCCTGGTTCCTAACTCAAACCCTGGTGCCTAACCCAAACCCTGGTTCCTAACTCAAACCCTGGTGCCTAACTCAAACCCTGATGCCTAACCAAAACCCAAACCCTGGTTCCTAACTCAAACCCTGGTGCCTAACTCAAACCCTGATGCCTAACCAAAACCCAAACCCTGGTTCCTAACTCAAACCCTGGTTCCTAACCTAAACCCAAACCCTGGTGCCTAACCCAAACCCAAACCCTGGTACCTAACTCAAACCCTGGTGCCTAACCCAAACCCAAACCCTGGTGCCTAACCCAAACCCTGGTGCCTAACCCAAACCCCGGTGCCTAACCCAAACCCTGGTGCCTAAACCAAACCCTGGTGCCTAACCCAAACCCTGGTGCCTAACCCAAACCCTGGTGCCTAACCCAAACCCTGGTGCCTAACCCAAACCCTGGTGCCTAACCATAATTCAGTCATTTTTTAAAGTTTTTGTAACAGGTTGAATATTTGACCTTTTCCAGAAATGCATAGGATTTTTCAAGTTATTTTGTAAATTATCTATATAGAAGCAGAGCTTTGGTTCTTAATCAGCATGTCTGGATGTCAAAATATAAAACATACATAAACATAAAAACCCTGATACCTAACACAAACCCTAACTGTAACTTGTATCTAACAGCTAAGCCAGAACAATTGCTATTTCCAAAGGGGGACATATTTTCACCTAATTTAATCCTTTTTCCACAAATCAACTGTAAAATGAGACCAGACCATTTCAGAGTTCAGGTAATCCAACGGTGAATATTTGACAAAACAAACAGAAAGCTCCAGCGTACCGGGACGAACAGTTTGTCAGGGCTGACCAGGATACCTCCGAGGGCCAGGCGGATCTGGCCTGTCTGAACCACGTCAGCCATTTTGGACGTCAGCCCCAACACCACAGCCTTCTGGTGGTTCACATCTAGCCTCACAAAATCCCCGTGGTTGCTGATCTCCATCTGCACGTGTACAACCACAACATAGAATGTAACTGCTTCACAGCACAGAAATGTATCATGTCAGCTGTGACAAAGCCTTGAAAATATTCTGCACACTTGAATAATGCAGAGGGCCATCTTCACAACTGTGAATTACTCCTAAAAACTGGCTACTTATAAAAATGACCGGTAGAAACCTTATTTGTTAACTGGACATTGCAGCCAGGCTTATAATAGGTTACCCATAATAAACCTGGCTTACCAGATGCCACTTGCCATCATTCAGTTTGGGTCCCCCATGCATGCTGGCAAGGATGTCTGCTTTTCCAATCTGCATCTCTGGAATGCCATCTTTCAAAGCCAGGGTAAACCAATCCTGTCCCTGCAAGGTGTCCCCGTAGAACACCACCCCCTCTGGGTCAAATGTTCGAAACAAGAACGTCGACTTGATGCTGTGGACCAAATATATGTATAGTCTGTATAATATATCTAAATCACTCTGTAAATCAATTTCCAAGTTCTGAATTTGTCTGATAGTTGTTCAGAGTGAATGCCTTCATCGTTTCTTATTGCCTAAATGGACACATGGCATTAGAGAACACAATTATATGAATACAGTATATCAGTTACATGCAAGAAAGGGAAGTTGGCCACTGTCTGAAAACACGAAAGGGTTGCTACATCCCACATTAGCCCATCCAACCTCCACTCCCACCTTGGCCCTCGATTGGCTCCAATATGTGCTCCTCCGCCATTTGCACAAGTGTACCAAAGCTGAGGGAGTGAAAGTGGTCAAGGGTGTAGGGGCTAAATAGACCCTCTGATACCTACTTTGAGCAAGTGTGCACACATAATACCTCCTCAAACAAGCGGCTAAGGAAGAGCCCAGGGGCGCTGCTAAGGATTTTGGGCCCCATGAAAAGAATCTTGACAGGGCCCCCAACACAGCTGAGACAGGGCTTCTCTGGGCCCCCTCTTAGTCATGGGCCCCGAGAATCGTCATCCTTTACCCCCCCTTTACAGCGCCCCTGGAAGAGCCACATCAGATACGCAACTCAGTCTAGTAAATAGAACCATAACCTTAACCTGACAGTAACCCCGTAACCTTCACATAACTCACAACCTAACCTTAACGCTAAACTTAACCTAGCATTAACGCTAAACTTAACCTAACCTTAAATCTAAGCAAAACCGTAAAATAGGAATATAATATTCAGCTAATAATTTAAAGTTGGCATTTCTATTAAGAAATATAACATTTTAGACATTCACCAGACACGCTGACAAATAATAACTTGTACATTTTAGGTAACTACTATGTTAAAGAAAAAACTGAACCATATCCTCCTTGCCTGCTTGGGATTTGATTTGGAAACCAGTTGGTTCCTAGATGCTGTAAGCACTAGGCTAACTTCCTGCTGCCTCTTGATAATTTTTTTACCCAATTTGTCTCCCCTCCCATTTGGTCTTGTTCAATTCCCTTTAACCCTGCCTTGTTGGTATCTACACAACTCCTTGGACAGATGCAGGATGGTGAAGGTCACTCACATGGTTCATCCAACCACGTTGCCAGGCTGTCCGATTCTCATCACAGTACTCATCCAACACAGCAGCCTTTAGTCAGCTCATGCACAGGATGATTACGCTCATCAAATATACTGTAACATAAAGGTGCCCGATCTGCACACAAGGAGTCACTGGTGAGTGACGTGGCAAGGTAGAAAATCCAACTTATCTATCCCAAATACCAGACAGTACTATGCAAGTTGGAAAATTTTCCTCAATAAAAAAATGACCACGTATCATATTTTAGTCTCATTTGTTTAATTGTGTTCTCTTTATCTACTTGTATGAAAATCTGATGAGGTTTTAGGTCATTTATGTAGAAATCTAGAACATTCTAAAGGTTTCACAAAAAAATGAGCACCACTCAAATCTCTGTATGTCTGTCTGGTTAAGTCAGGGAGGGGACATGGTTTACAGCATAAACTAACCATGAGTTTGGGTTTGTAGTGTGCTGTTGTTATATAACAATATGTTTTTGCCAACAATTAACTACTTTTAATTAATTAAATTAATTCATTTTAATTAATTGATGTTTTCATATTTTGTTTTATGGAATACTAACGCCCCTGTGTGATTCATGTTGTCATGTTTGCACCTGTTTTAAATCAGTGTTTGTAAAAAGCATTCAAAAGTGACAACACACCAAAAGAGTGAACAAAAAAGACAGGCAGGTCAGAGAGGGGAGATCTACTGACGGAGGTCATGGTATTGTTTTCGGGACTGGAGAGGATTGGTATGCGGTAGGCTTTTGTCGGGTTCCGGCCCATGTGGGGGTGGAGGGCAATGAACGAGCGGATGTGGTGGCTAAGAGGGCATGGAGGAAAGGAGGGGGTGGACATGAGGCTCCCGTGAGACAACGGGAGGTCAAGACTGATATGGATAGCGGGACTTGAAAGGTGGCAACAACAGTGGGATGCTAGTGTAAGGGGATGCAGTATTATTATTATAGGGTGCTGTTTGCGTTCCTCTAGGGCACGGTGTTAATGAGGAGAATTTGGTTTATGTAGGCTGTAACTGACCTCACACTCCGGTACAGTAGGTGGTGGTGTATGCACCTTAATGGTGGTTGCGATCTGCCAGCCCTTGCCAATGAAGAAGATGAGAAAGTGACACATACCAAAGCCCAGGACCAGGGTAGGTTCTGTGAGGAGGCCAAAAGCAGTACACTTTTGATCTTATCTGTAGTAAATGGACTACATTTATATAGCACATTTTTTTATGACCAACAATGGCCAACAAAGCACTTTACATTGCCTCACACTCACCCTTTCAATTACACATCGAAGGTGGTGTCAGCCAGCTCGTCGGGAGCAACTGGGGTTAGGTGTCTTGCTCATGGACACCTCAACATTTGGCCAGGAAGACCCGGGGATCGAACCACCAACCTTCCGGTTGCTAGACAACCTACTTAACCCACTGAGCCACTGCTGCCCTGGCTGCTGCCCCGGTTATCTGTGGTGTGATCTATAATATTTTTACACTTCCTGGGCACCAGGGGGCAGTGGAGGGGAAATGAATAAGGTTGTATGGTAGGGGAGTCACAAGAGAATAAGAAATAAAGTTAAGCCCTCACTGGTTAAGCCATGTGAATCTACCCTCCTGTGTCCTTATTTGATGTCGTGAAGGACAATTCTGGTGCAGAATTCAACTTAAGAACCCAACAAGACAATCCATGTTAGTGACAGTGACTGCGAAGTGGACGGCGGTATGATATTGAATAGCTCCCAGTCATGAGCAGGAGCGATCAAATGGGTTCTTTACACGGAGCAGTGACAGATTACATACATCGGCTGGCCAGCAGGCTTTAATTTAGTGTTCTCATTTTAATGTGTGTTTTTAATTAGGACCATTTTATTACAATTTGATGCATTGATTGTTAATTGATTTTTGCATTAAAACACTGTATATTTTAATCTGCCCTTTGGTCTTTCTGTTGGTACAGCATTGGAATCATAATAGTGTTTCCAAAAGGAACCTTGTGACATTTACACTGACTGCTTTTACTCTGATTCTTTCTGGTTACACTGACTATGTAATTTGGTCCATTGCAATCTCTACTTCTGTGTTCAATATGCTACACCCATTGTTAAATCTGGCCTGCCTGGGGGGGGGGGGTCTGTGTGGTTTAATGAGTGGGGCAGAGAGGAACCTGACCTGACTCCAGTGGTATTTTCCTCTTCAGTCCATTGATTAGTCCTTTCTTTTGTAGATTTGTTTTTCCTCATAACGGTCAGTAGGTGTCAATATAAAACCAGTTTCTGACATGCCTTATTTGTAAATGTAGCATACACTGTATTTATAGCTGGATTAAGTAACATAGCCAGGTTTCCATCCTTAGTGATATGTAAATTAGTCCCTGGAAAAGTGAATATTTCTTCCATCCTTAGTGGGCTGAGTCCACAGCCTGTGCTTACCACCCTGGTGCCATAGGCAAAACTTTGCTAAGGGCACCCCTTACCTGACCCTTGAGCCATGTAAACCATTTGCCGCACAGTTACACTTGAAACTCCAGTTCTCCCTCCATTGCAGGACAGTCTATGTCAAAATAGTCAGTGGTTCAAGCCTGAATATGGCTTCTCCGACTTTGCCCGGACCCCAGCATGGGGCAGCGCATATTGGCATTGCGCTGCACAGGATTTGGGATAGATAAATTGGGTTATCTACTTTGTTGTGTTACACTCCAGCAACTCCTTACGTGCAGATCTGACGTCTGTAAATTCAATCGTGGAGGTATAGTCGATGAGCGTATTCATCCAAAACATGAGCTGACAAAAGGCTTCTGCGTTTGATGAGCGATGTGAAAAGAATGGGCCGGCTCTGCAACGTGGTTGGATGAACCATGTCAACACAATTCACCATCCTGCATCTGTGGAAGGGGTTGCAGAG
This sequence comes from Umbra pygmaea, assembly GCA_016801145.1. Lineage (NCBI taxonomy): Eukaryota > Metazoa > Chordata > Actinopteri > Esociformes > Umbridae > Umbra > Umbra pygmaea. The sequence continues at coordinate 22,003 of JACXGM010002676.1, read as the reverse complement.
CTGCCAACAAGCAGGGTGGGAGGGAAAATGGTCGACAATAATTAATAAAAATAATTGGGGAGAAAAAATAAAACATACAGAAGACCCTCACTTGAATAGAATGGAGCACAATTGGAAGGTTTGAGTTGGTCTTTCTGGGTCCTAAACATCCAAATGTCCAAGATACAACTGAGAACCCGAGTAGTCTGGGCCAAATATATATATATATTTTTCCCCATTTGCTTCCGTTCCCAATTCCCACTGACACTGCCCCGTCGGCAGCTCCGCAACTCGCCGTACAGATCTGTTGGATGGAGAGGAGCATGCAACGGGTCCAATATATTTCTTGAATATGGGTAATCTAGTCTGATATGACTGCAATGGGTCTCAGGTATATGAAATTATATTGTATTTACCAATTGGACCTAAACTCGTCCATCGTTCATTAACCCTTCAAGGTCTAAAGGTTTTTAAGTCCGCCTGGCACACAGTTGACTTTTTGGCCTCTAGAAAGGTCATACTTTGACCTACAGTGAAGTGCCTTATGTTTCTGGACTCAACAGACCCATGGCTACAACATGGCTAAATGAAATCCAACATCCTGGGTTATTATATTTTATGTTTTATTAAATATGTATCCCAAAAAACTCAAGAACGTATGTATTTTCTTTTGTTTTTTTATGAGTAAAAGCATGTAAACTATAATGAACTATAATGCTTTTTATTGCTTTTTGTCAAGCCCCCAGGGCTCTTGGACCAGTGTACAATGTTTGGGGGCCATACAAACAAGTCAACATCAAAATGCTGCACTCATTGCTAACTAGATTTCTATACATTTTTAAAAACCCAGCTAAATCCCAACTCCAAAAGTGGTTGTGTTATGTAGGATGATGTCCTACATCATTGTAAATGTGTTATTTTGTCATTTTTCACCTCCTACTTTCTGTCTGTGATATTTTTAGTCAAATAAAAAGACCATAGTCGGCTTTGAGGGGTGATATCTCCGGCTCTGAGTAACCCACAGAGATGAGCCACCGCTCATTATTTGCGTCTAATTCTCCCCTTTCCAACGGTACCTGCTTTAGTTCCTAGAGATAATCACGTTTGATGCTCTAGAACATCAATAGATTGAGGAGGGTTAAATGCCTGAGATAATGAAAGCTTGCCAGTTTTGTACCCTAACCAGACCATGGGTAGGTCACCTGTAGGTCAGGAATGTCAGTGGTAATATTGAACCATTATAGGGCAATACAATTAGCTTGATTTAATACTAAATACAAAAATATGTAAATATTGATATGATTTAACAAAATTAGGACCAGCATTTTTTGTAATGAGCCTACTCCTTAAACACCTGATTTGCCTTGAATAAAATAAATGTTGAATGTTAGTGACTATGCGTAAAGGTTACATTATGGAAACGTATGTAACACATGCTGTCACCTATCCAACGGCCCAGGGCCGTTTTCTCTCACGGTGATGCGAGCAGACTGACCCGTTGATCTCAGTCAGGTTTACTACGGTCTGCACCAGGGGAACCCATCCTTGATGTTGGCTCAGGTTGATTTCGGCATCACCCGACACCAGCTGTGAGTCAGAACATGTCACGTTTTAATATCTTGCAAAAGTGAGTACACCCCTCACACTTTTGTAAATATATGATTATAACTTTTCATGTGACAACACTGAAGAAATGACACTTTTGCTACAAAGTAGTGAGTGTACAGCTTGTATAACAGTGTAAATTTGCTGTCTTCTCAAAATAATTCAACACACAGCCATAAAGGTCTAAACCGCTGGCAACAAAAGTGAGTAGACCCCTGAGTGAACATGTCCACATTGGGCCCAATTAGCCATTTTCCCTCCCTGGTGTCATGTGACTCGTTAGTGTTACAAGGTCTCAGCTGTGAATGGGGTGCAAGTGTGTTAAATTTGGTGTTATCGCTCTCATGCTCTCATGCTCCCTCTGGTAACTGGAAGTTCAACATGGCACCTCATGGCAAAGAACTTTTCTGAGGATCTACATAAAGGTGGCCTAGGCCAGGGGTATTCAACTCTGGACCTCGAAGCCAGATCCACTCCACTTTTTCCTTGCAACCCTCTAATCTGGGACTTATTTAGACCCGGGACACCTATTTAGACCTGGGACACCAGGTGAGTCCAATTAATGTTGAGGTAGAACAGAAAACCAGCAGGCTATGGAACATGTAGGGTTAGAGTTAAAGACCCCCAGCCTAGACTATAAGAAGATTGCCAAGACCCTGAAACTGAGCTGCAGCACGGTGGCCAAGACAATACAGAGGTTTAACAGGACAGGTTCCACTCAGAACAGGCCTCGCCATGGTCGACCAAAGAAGTTGAGTGCACATGCTCAGAGTCATATCCAGAGGTTGTCTTTGGGAAATACATGTATGCTTCCAGCATTGCTGCAGAGGTTTCTGGGGTGGGGGGTCAGCCTGTCAGTGCTCAGACCATACGCTGCACACCAGCCGCGGTCGGTGGATCTTAATTGGGGAGGACGGGCTCGCGTTACGCTCAGGACCGGAGTGAATGGAATGGTGGGCAACGCACAAAACCCAGTGTGCAAAACGAAAAAACACTGGGTTTCGTGCATTGCGCACCATTCCATTCACTCCGATCCCGAGCGTAACACGAGCCCGTCCTCCCCAACTAAGATCCACCGACCGCGGCTGCTGCACACTGCATCAAACTGGTCTGCATGGCTGTCATCCCATACAGATGATGCACAACAAAGATCGCAAACAGTTTGCTGAAGACAAGCTGACTAAGGACATGGATTACTGGAACCATGTCCTGTGGTCTGATGAGACCAAGATAAACTTACTTGGTTCAGATGGTGTCAAGCGTGTGTGGGGGCAAACAGGTAAGGAGTACAAAGACAAGTGTGTCCTGCCTACAGTCAAGCATGGTGGTGGGAGTGTCATGGTCTGGGCCTGCATGAGTGCTGCCGGCACTGGGGAGCTACAGTTCATTGAGGGAACCATGAATACCAACATGTACTGTGACATATTGAAGCAGAGCCTGATCCCCTACCTTCAGAGACTGGGCCGCAGGGTAGTATTTCAACATTATAACAACCTTAAACACACCTCCAAGATGACCACTGCCTTGCAAAAAAAGCTGAGGATAAATGTGGACTGGCCAAGCATGTATCCAGACCTAAACCCGATTGAGCATTTGTGGGCCATCCTCAAATGGAAGGTGGAGGAACGCAAGGTCTCTAACATCCACCAGCTCCGGGATGTTGTCATGGAGGTGTGGAAAAGGACTCCAGTGGCAACCTGTGAAACTCTGGTGGTCTCCATGCCCAACATGGTTAAGGCAGTGCTGAAAAATAATGTTGGCCACACAAAATATTGACACTATACGGTCAGATGTTTTGCAGATTTTCAGCTTACTGGAAGATGTTTTTTTTTTCACATGGAACAGTGATTTTCTCTTATGGATTTTACGCCAGTTTTTCTCCCCTTCTAATCTGTCATGTCCAATTACCCTCCATAAGTCACTAGGAACCCCCATAAGAATTTATTTACTTTCGGGGGGCCCAGACAAATATATATTTACAATTGAATAAAATCATGACATTTTAATTGACCCCCCCAAGACTCATTAATCATTTCGAAACCTGCAACTACCCCATTTGACACTGTCTCCTCTACAACATCAAAATAGGGGCAGGGGGGTCAAAGATCTATCACCAGCTTCCTCCACGCATGCGCGGCCAAAGCCGATCCAGCGGTCGTAACACTACTCGATCAACACAGAAGAGTTTACCAGATACAACTGGGGAAGCTACATCTAGTGATGGGCATTCGAGGCTTCATTACTGTTCTTCAAGCCGCAGGATCAAGCTGTCAACAAAAACTTAGAATTTACTTTGCAAAATAAAAGTTGTCACTGACATTTGACACTTTACAATGCATTTCAAAAATGACTTATTTGGAAATAATAAATATATTGCTGCTAGAAGAAAGGAAATTAAGTCTTGAATGCCCATCAGAACATTTTTTATCTGGGTCAATATGAAAACAAGGCGCTAACAAACTGTCATTGTTTAAAAATGCTCTGAAATCTATAATTACAAAATGAATAAAATATTTAATGAAGAGAAATTGTTAAAAAAAATCAATACACAACTATTATATTCAAAAACACAATTTTGAAATTGATGATTTTCTCAGTGGTAGTAGCAGCTCAATACACCTCATGCTTAGTGTCATGCACAGCAACTGCTTTGTTTGTAAAAGCAATGTTTTAAAAACTGCAATGTATACAATAATTGATTTATCTTCTATATTGCACCCCATCGTGAAAAGAACGAGTGATATTGGCTATAAACGATGTTATATATCCCTTGGCAGATCAATTTGTGTAACAAACAACTCAACTTGCCTCAATCTTCCTGACATTTTCAATATTGAATTAATTTGGACATACCTTAACACTTTTGAGCTCTTCTCCCTCAGCTCCCAATCCTAGCAAAGTGAGATAAAAACTCAGATACAGTACACCTGGAATTTTTTTCAACAAGCCCATTCTCCAGGATTCCCAGTTTTAACCTGGCAGCAGTTAGTCCAGTCTGAACTAGTCCTGAGGTAGGAGTGGTGTGACTAGTGGTCTACCATGCCTTCTACTAAGAGACCAAAGGGCAATATCCCCAAATTTCAACATTGTTAGAGGATATTGATTCCGAAAATTGTACCTGTTGCTTGTACATTTATGTAAAACTGTGTGGGTGTGGCAGTCAAAGTGGGAAGAATGTGCATTAGACAGAAATGAGATGAGTTACCTTACAAGAGGTAAGTGAACAACGCAATATAGACAGCCATACAGACTAATATGAAGACTAATAATAAAATTGCAACTTATGAATACCCTGGGCTGATGAGATACACTATTGGTTTTCTAGCAATGGACAAACAGACATTAGTGTTTGCTGTGTGCGTGGCCTTGGTCGACTTATGATTGTTTACCAGGCCCAGTGAGACTTTGACTGCTCTCTGTGTGAGAGCACAGTAAAGTGTGTTCGGGGTGTGTGTCTCCACTTTGCTATTTTGGCAAAATTCCTGTATGGTAATTTGAGAATGCACTCTGCTTCCAGTAACTACGGTGACGTTGAGACTTATGGCCCTCCCCTTACACCCTGCAACTTGAGAAAAAAGTCCATTATTTAAGGCTTTACTTGTATCTGTGGGACATCTGAAAAACTGCATTATATAATCCATTTTCTGAGCACGTGGGAGTATAATTCAAAAATGTATTGGAGGCAGATCTGCACTCAAGGCAAAAATGTTAATAACTGGTTGACTCAATGGAGAATAGAAGCTTGTTTTAAAAAGAATACATGCTCAGCAGAGACTATTTCACAAAGGTAGTGCTTATCCTCATCCTTAATTATCTGGCCAGAACTGCCTCAAAGATGATTAAATAAATCTCCCAACTATGTTTCACCCCCGAGTAAGGAGGTATGACCTCTAGTAAGCACTATAAAAAATATGAATTTTCATAACACTGTGCATTATATTATTACTGTGATTGTCCAAAATGTTATGGAGTTGTCATGTGGGTTTAGAAAATATACATTTCATTCATCCCTTTCTCAAAATATAAATAATCTGCTGTACAATGACAAACTGTTACTTCTTATTTAAGAATAACTCCCTTGGAGGTTAAGTAAATTCTTATTTTTATCAAATAATTTAATTGTTTTATTTTAGTACAAAAAGACAATAGTTTGAAGTTCCATGAATCAGAAAAATAACTTGCCCACTGAGCAAAATATTTTGAAAGATGTCTTTTCAACCTCTATTCAATGTCTTTTCAACCACAAAGACGTCTTTTCAACCTCAATTGCTTGGTGGGTGAATTCCACAAGAGTACTGTGTGACACCTGAGCAAAACATTGAAGAAATAAACAATGGTTTTCAGGGGTTACAAAATTAGACACTTTCTCTTTGTTGGGTCATCAGGTTAATACTTTATTTGTTTGATTGTAGCGAGAAGAACAAGAGGGAGAAGAGAACAAGAGGAAAGCATTAAAGGAACATAAAAGAAAACAAACAAGGAACTTTGGGAGAGCTGTGGCTACAGGCCTTTGTATCAAATCCAGAGACAAAGTTATCAGGCAACATTAAAACATTTTATATATTTGAGAAGAAAACAATAACATATTTGTGGACTCTAAAAACTATGGCACAGTATTTACCTAAACATACACAATACCAAACAGTTTAGCCACGTCCCTAGAACTATGATCAGCTTCAGCAGACTAAGCCACAAGGTTTTTCTCCAAGCTATTTGCCTTTTTGATAAATCGCGCCATGTACCATATACATTTCTTATGCCATGAAAAGGCACCATATCTGAACTCTGGAAGCTCCTCACCAGCTCAACACAGCTATGTTTGAATATATCGAAGCGGAGGCACAATTCATTTGAACTTACTAAACATACTGTGAATATGTATTACCACCATTACTCAACCTCTGTCCGTTTTCAGGCGTTTGGTCAGGGAATGATCACCATGACGGCAAAACTGTGGCATAAGAAATGTTCTTTTACAAAACACTATTCTGTGCATCTAGTGAAAAGGCATTAGATGGGTACAGAATGGAGTCTCTACAACTGGGCACGGAAGTGGGAGGGGCTCTGGAAAGGAACCACTGAAAGTCTTTCTTTTTTGAAGAGGCGGTCCTTATATCCCGATGGATATACTGCTCGGAGGCAGATTTGTTTTGGTTTTCCTTTTACACACACACACACACACACACACACACACACACACACACACACACACACACACACACACACACACACACACACACACACACACACACACACACACACACACACACACACACACACACACACACACA